>APFE031044764.1:10204-22785 GCA_000404065.3 Pinus taeda
CAGATCTTACAGAAGACAAATCAGAAACAGGAAAAATGTGTGTGTTCGTTTCGGCGGTCAACAGGATGCTTCAACCAGCAAAGTCTCCTTTGGTCAGCCAACCCAGATGTGTCACAACAACCCTCCAACCAGTAGATGAGTCAACCCAAGTCAATTCTACAAAAGTCAACGCTGTCCTGAAAAGTCAACGCAGTGGCAGCAAGCTAAAAGTCAACGCAGCAGCAAAACGGTCAACCCTTTGACCTCGATTTTTGTGCCAGATAGTACGGCCTAAATCGAACCTTCCACAAGTTTTCAGCTTGATTGGACCAAGCGTTGACCAAAGTCAACGCTGGTCAAACTTTCTGCGAAACCCTAGCAGCAGAAAATCGTACTACAGCGCAGCTGTACGGTCTGTCCTCTTCGTCCTTCCCACGTGTGGCTGAAATTCGTCCTCCAGGTAGCTCGTACTCTTTAGGATGAGAGAGGAAGATGTGAGTTGTGTTGTGATGAAATTCTCTCCAACTTTTCCTGTATTTATATCCATCAAAGAGGGTGTGTGACACATCTGTTGGGCATGTGAGCCTACATGACAAAACTGGCTGACCTTGCACATATAATTTATTAAGAATAATAAATTCAAAATATAAGTTCTGCTCATCGGATTAAGACTATTTTTATATGGATTTTACACCTCTCAAAAAGAGGAATCCAACAAAAATATTAGCCTCTTAATCTGAGCATCAGAACATGGAGTTTGGACCTAGTTGTCCAAATTTAACACTAGGATTATGGCAAAGTCCTTTTTACAAGCTCTTGGCTCAACTCCACTGTTTTACACAGAAACAATGGGTTTAGACATCGTTTTATCCCTGGCTCTTGAAGCTCTCGGCTTTCTGGCCCTCGGCTCTCGCTCTGGCTCTTGGCTCTGGCTCCTAGGTCTAGCTCTAGCCCTTAGCTCTCTGTCAGCTTACAGCCCTCTGGCTTTCCACTTGAACTCCAAGTGACTCCCTTGGTTGCGTGCGCTTCAGCTTTTGCTTTCTGCGTTGTTTTCTTTCGCCTTAGCTTTCTGCTTTGGCTTAGCCTTCTACGCTCCTATCTCAGCGCTGCCTACTTATGCTCGGTTTCAGCAATAGCTCCAACAACAACCCTCTATCTCTGACATTCATGGCTTTTAAAGCCAATTGGCGTTGTCTATTTGTTTCCTCTTCTCGGGCTCACTGGCTTCTGGCCACGGTCCGCTCAAGTCCCCTCTCTGAGCGTTAAATAACCATTGCTAACGCCTTTAGGGGAGGTGACCACCTGTTCTACAACGGAAGAGTGCATCAAACCTTTGAAATTCCTGAAACAGCGATTCTCTGTTTACACAGAGAAACGCATTCAAACGCAGGAAAAATCCGCCAAACACTGTTTATCGAACTTCAGATATCCATATATCTGCCTTATACTCTTATCAGGTCTGCCTGTATATCGACATCATATCTCCACCTTTGATCTGGAAGATCCAGATCCAACGGATGTGGTTCATTTCGAGCGACCCTTTCGTACGAGGGTTAACCGCCTAATAAGGGTGGTTTTCTCTCTCCTCAGCCTGGACACGTGGCAGCCAATGTATGGGCTCGGACGGACCCCGACCCAAACCACTTACCGCCTTTGGCCCACCCGAAATCCCACTTATATCGTGATTTCCCTTTTATATTTAAAATACATTAAAATATGAAATCCTGTAAAATGGCTTTTAGACGGACTTGAAATATTATGTATTGGCATTTACAAAACCCTTTCGAGTCAGTTTCGATCGGATCGCATATATCGTGTGGACGGGTAAGTCATATGGTGTGGCCTATGCCGACGCGATCCATCGACGCCGATATCAGCGATGCGATATCGCTAGGCCCAGGGTCGCACCTCTACCTCATGGCATCGTCGATTGCAATTCGCCGATTTCGGCGATCAGCGATATCGCATATCGCATCGCCCTGGACCTTTGCCTTGGGTATACACCGCCTGCCTCCGATCCGATCATCAGAGGTCGCTGATCAAGGGTGCCTTCCACCCGACCTTAAGTCCTCCTCTTTGCCTCATGCGATGAGATTTTCCATTATAAGGGTTTTTTGCTCATTTTTATAGGATTTTTGCCTCTTTTCCCAAAGAACCAGGCATCTTCCTTCTACGATAACTTTTGCATCCTAAGTCCATTTTTGCCCATTCAAGTTGCAGCAGATTCAAAATGAGACGATCTCTGCAATGGGGCTAGCTCCAGGAACTTCCTTGGACTTTCATTTTTCCTCTGTGAGGAACACCTAGACTTAGGAGTTTATCCAAAATCCATTTTGGATCACTATTTGAGGGTTGTTGTAGCACAGGGGTGCCCTAACCAATCGCAGTAAGGAACAACAGCAAACGCAATCCTCTACACCTCCTATCTGTTGTAAGAAAGAGACATTGTTGTGTTTTAGCTGCACATCTTGTCCACTGTCCTAAAGACTAGTCAAATTAAAGAGAGAGGTCACTTCAGATGAGGAGATCCTATGTGCTATCACAAAAGGTTCTTATCAGCAATCTAGATAAAGGAATTGCTACCCATACCTAGCTCCTATAACACACAGATCAGCATTGTGTGTTTCCTAGGACTGTGGGATCATAGTCTATCTAGCTACTAAGGCTGTGTGGCAGCTGCTAAAGCTATGTGGCAGCTGCTAAGGCTGTGTGGCAGCATGACTAAGGCAATATGGCAGCATGACAGAAATTATGGAGCAACATGGTGGTCAATGGTACATGGTGTAGCATTGGTACAGCAATGGGAGCTGCAAGAATGTAGCATAGTGCAATGAAGAGCTTAGCAGTACAGTAATGGGTACAGTCATGGTTAGTGAAGCATGATGAGATGCAGCGTAGGTATGATGTGTACAGCATGGTCATGAGGTCCAACATTGTGATGATGGGTGCAGCATGGTGCAGCACAGTGAGGTACAACATCATGACAAGATGCAGCACAATGATAGATGGACTCACCTTGGAGAATCAGTGGAAGCAGCATGTCTACAATTGATCTCATGTATCATCTTCTTAGAGAAGATCTATGCTCTGAGTCAAAATGTTGACTTCTGTTGTAAATGTATTATCTCTCTCTCTCTCTGCTTAACTATTGAAGAACATATAAGAAGAATTGATCAAGGGTTTCCCCACATTGAGGTTTGTCCCTGGCTAGCGCCACATCTTGTGTCCTCTTGTCTTGCCTTGTCTTCTACGATTTATGTTTATGTTCTCTCTGTAGTTTACTTTAATGCTGATGTGATTGCTAATCTGGAAAAGATATTGATCTAACTATGAAAATTTAAATAAATTGCTCTAGCATAGAACATACCTAAAGTTAACAATGATAGACTGGTAAGCTCGTTTAAAGTTAGTGATGCAAATCAAGTTTTCTTCCTCAAAAATAAGTTGAAGAATATTAAGAAGGGCAAGGACGAGGATATTCAGTCCTACTTCTTAAGGATCACTGAGATCAAGCATGATCCCCTATCAATTGGAGAAGTCATTTCTGACAAGGAACTAACTATCACTACTCTTGGAGGGCTCCCATCCAAATGGTATGTATTTAGAACCACTCTTCTCAACAATGATCGAATTCTGGGATTTGAGGAATTGATGGCGAGATGCATTCAAGAAAAGACAAGGATGGAGCAAGAAATGCCTTCAAGCAAAGGCAATCCCTCAGCTTTCTCCTCTCATGCCAAAAGGAGAAATAATTCTGGGTCTAAAGGTCACTTCAAAGGAAATACTGGATCGAAGGGTGGAAGGAAAGGAAGATGCTTTGTTTGCAATAAATTTGGCCACTATGCGAGGGAGTGTCCAAATAAAAGGACTCATCACATGACAATGATCAAAATCACTCCCAGGGCAACTCCAACCACAATCACAGAAATGGCAGGTTCAATGGCAAAGGAAAGAGGAATGCGGGAAATCAAGGAAGTGGTCAACCCTCCAAGAAAGGAAGGAACTCCAAGTATGAATCAAATGTTGTTAACAATAAGCAAGATGAGTATTATCTGATATTGGCCCTCTCCACTACCTCTCCTCCGTATTCGTTGGGCAATTGGCTTATTAATAGTGGTGCCTCAAGGCACTTCATTGGTTACAAGGAAGCTCTCTCTAATCTGATAGAGAAGGAGACAAACTTGGAGATTATTCTTGGAGACAAGTCCACCTATCCCGTAAAGAGTGTAGGGAATGTTACTCTTCAATTAAATCAAGGTAACACAATTCATCTGCAAGAAATCCTATATGTACCTAATCTCAAGAAGAACCTGATGTCCATTTCGGCAATGGAAGACAAAGACTACAAGGTGGCCTTCATCGATGGCAAGGTACGTGTGTGGAAAAAGAATTTTAAAGATGCTTTCGCTCTTGGGTTTCGAGTTGACTCTTTATATCAAGTCGGAGGAAGTCCGTTGGGAATCATGTCTTGCGACACATCTCTTCAATCTGAACTATGGCACCGAAGGTTTACCCACCTTCATTATAAGGCTCTACCCAATGTGAGACAAATGATGATAGGGATGCCCGAATTCAAAATAGAGCATGAAGGTGTATGTTTGGGGTGTGCTGAAGGAAAGCTCAAAAGGGGACCATTCCCCTCAAGCCATAGCAAGACTTCCAACATTTTGCAATTGGTTCACTCCGACATATTTGGTATGATGCCCGTGAACTCTTTGGGAGGATATCTATATTATCTCACTTTTATAGATGATTATTCTCGCAAGACTTGGATATACTTCTTGAAAAAGAAGGACGAAGTGTTCTCCTGGTTCTGTCACTTCAAAGCCTTGATCGAGAATCAAACCGAGAAGAGGATCAAGATCTTAAGGACTAATAATGGGACCGAGTATGAATCCAATGAGTTTCATGACTTTTGCAAAGAAGTTGGCATTAAGAGAGAGACAACAACTCCATACACTCCTGAGCAAAATGGTGTGGCGAAAAGGACGAATCGTACGATTGTGGAAGTTGTTCGTGCCTGCTCCATGATCAAAAGCTTCTGAAGTTTCTATGGGCCGAAGCTACGAATACCGTCGTATAAGTTCAAAACCGATGCCCTCATCAAGCATTGGATTCCAAGACTCCCGAAGAAATGTTCACCAGTAAGAAACCTGATGTGTCTCATTTTAGAATTTTTGGAAGTCCCGTATATTTTGATGTGTCGAAAGAGAAAAGAAGCAAATAGGTGGATTTGGTAAGAAGGGTATCTTCGTGAGCTACATTGAAACTTCTAAGGGCTATAGAATCTATGTGGCTAGTCAAAGGGAAGTCAAAATAAGTCATGATGTCACCTTTGACAAAGATATGGCTCTTAGCAAAGTTGACAATCTTCCTATCCTTAGGAAAGATAAAGAAATTGACACCAAGAAGCCGGATGAGAAGGAAGATGAGACGATGCCCGATGTGGAAGAACCTATGGATCCCATTGATCCTCCTTCGCAAGAGCCTTCCTCTTCCAGGAAGAGGCCCTCATGGCTTAGGGGGACTCTTGATGATGTTGAGGGACATATTGCACCCAGAGGGACTTTCCGTGAAAGTAAGAAGCCAACTAGGTATCAAGGATACTTGACCATTATGAGCACCATCATTCAAAATGAGCCTGCATCGTTCGAAGAAGCCGTGAAGCATCAAGTATGGAAGGATGCCATGAATGAGGAATACGATTCCATCATGAAGAATGATGTCTGGGATGTGGTCCCCAAACCCCAGAACAAAACAGTTGTCACCTCGAAGTGGCTTTACAAAATCAAGCATGGAGCTGATGGGAGTGTTGAAAAGTACAAGGCTCGCTTTGTTGCTCAAGGCTTCTCATAAAAGGAAGGGGTATATTATGATGAGATATTTGCACCTATTGCCCGATACACCACTATCTACTCGATCATAGCCCTTGTCTCTTCGCAAGGATGGAACCTACATCAGATGGATGTCAAGACCGCATTCTTGCATGGTTCGATTAAATAGGAAGTCTATGTGGAACATCCCAAGGGGTTTGAGATTCATAATCGGGAATCTCACGTATGCTGGTTGAAGAAAGCCCTCTATGCGCTGAAGCAAGCACCCCGAGCTTGGTATGAGAGGATCGATAGCTACTTGATGAAGTTGGGATTCACTAGGAGTGAAGCTGATCCAAACCTTTACTTTAAGGTTGAGGATGATAAGCCTCTCATACTGGTGTTGTATGTTGACGACCTCTTTATGACAGGTGCAGACCCTCTCATTCACAAATGTAAGAGGGATTTGGCTTCTGAATTTGAGATGAAGGACCTAGGACTGAGGCACTATTTCCTAGGGCTGGAGGTCTGGCAAAAGCCAGGAGAAATTTCCTATCTCAAGGAAAATACGTGGTAAAGATATTGGAGAGATTTGGTATGATGGACTGCAAGCCCGTGACTAGCCTGATGGAGCTTAACTTCAAGAAGTTATGCGGTAGTGCTGCCAGACCTGTATTGGGTAATGCTTATGAGTATCGTCAACTAATAGGAGCATTGATGTTCTTGGTGAACTCCCGTCCGGATATATGTTTTGCAGTCAACATGTTGAGCCAATATATGGTTGAGCCCCATCACTCACATTAGATTGGTGCCAAGAATCTTCTTAGATATCTTCGAGGTATAATCACTCATGGGTTGAGATACATTGCTGGAGACGTGAGGCTACATGG
Organism: Pinus taeda; assembly: GCA_000404065.3. NCBI lineage: Eukaryota > Viridiplantae > Streptophyta > Pinopsida > Pinales > Pinaceae > Pinus > Pinus taeda. The sequence goes on from APFE031044764.1 coordinate 16,887, forward strand.
ATATTTCGATGTTGATTGGGTAGGCAGTGTGGTGGACCAAAAGAGGACTTTCGGGTGTTGTTTCTCTTTGGGTTCTACCTCGATATCCTGGATGAGAAGGAAGCAGAAGTCAGTGGCTTTGAGCACCGCTGAGGCAGAGTACATTACTGCGAGTATGACCTCCTGTGAGGCTATCTGGTTGAGGAAGCTCTTCAATGAGCTGTTTGGACGTACGTTGGATACTACGATGATCCTCTGCGACAACCAGAGTGGGATTTATTTATCAGAGAATCTCGTATTTCATGATCACTCCAAGCACATCGATATCAGGTACCACTTTATTCGGGATATGGTACAACGAGGAGCAATAAGGCTCCATCATATTGGGACTAATGAGTAGGTCACCGACATTCTGACGAAGCCCCTGGGAAAGGTCGAATTCTTGACATTCCGAGAATGACTAGGAGTCGTAGAGAGACCCGCTTATGAGGGTCATGTATGATGCATACATGGAGCTCTGGGAGCTCTGGGGGGCTTGGGGTACTTCTTGGAGCGACGAACGACCATAGGGTGACTCACCCTCCCCTAGTGGTGCGCTATGTACAAGGTGAATTATCCAGCCTTCCCCTATGATACCTCGTGGCGACATGTAGGCAGAATGAGTGGTTCATCCTTCTCTTGTCGAGACATCCTACCCATGCAATCTGGGACTCATGGGAAGTACCTCTCATCTGGCCAATGAGTAGGGAAATGAGAATAGGGACCATAGTAGTATCAATGGACGCATCGTGTATCTAACGTACTCCCTATGCTAGGATGACATTGATCTGGGATCAATTGGAACTGACTTCGGGTCAGTAAGAGTGATATAACTCACTCTCTGTAGGAACTGATTTCTGATCAGTAAGAGTGCTATTAGACACTCTCTTTTATCTGGGACTGACTTCGGGTCAGTAGAGGATGGTATGATACATTCTCGATCATTTCTTCTTCTTCATAGTTCAGCAGAGCAGCGCCAAGCAGTGCAGGGCAGTGCATTTGATGGCAGAGATAGTACCGACAGACAGAGGGATTCGTAGATGGAGTTCTCCCTAGTTGAGAGGGAGTGTTAAAATTGGCAACTAGGGCCAAACTCCATGTGGGTCATCCTATTTATGGCACCTGATATTTTTCTTGGATTCCTCTCGTCGAGAGGTGTGGGATTGATCTAACGATCATCCGATTCCAACATGTATTCATGGAGATATGAATTTATTTGTATTTCTTGACAGTTTGTCAAGGTCGACCAGCAAGTAAAATAGTGTTGCACACCCCCAACTAAACCTCAACGTGGCATATAAGTAGAGGAGACCTTGAGGCATTACACTCATCTCATCTCCACATCTCTTCTCTCTCCTAGTCTTTTGGGTATGCATAGGAGGAAGAAGACTCTCTCACGTGGGAAGAAGAGGACGCAGTTAGGGCAGCAGCTGTGACGTGGGTGCAGGGGGAGCAGGAAGGTACAGCAACATTGTTTTGGGTTCTAGAGGACTGCGTTGACCAGCATATAGGCTCCCTTGACTGCAGATTTGTGTGGGGAGTCTCTCTCTTGCTATCCGCAGTTCAGATCAGCCTTGTTGACCTCTGTTTGACCACTGCTTTGGGACAGCATTGACTGGTTAGGGCTGACTGCAGGAGCTGATATATTGACTGCATTTTGACCATGTTTTGAGGATTGTTTTGGGCTGCTATTCATTGTTGTAGGAGGCCGAGTTCTCCTAGGTTGTCTTGAGGACATTTGGAGCTTATTGATCAGCCTTGTCATTGCCGTTCAAGGGTTTCATTACTGCTGTTGTAAATCACAGATTTGTGATATTGTACTCTCTCTGTCTGCAGAATTATTGAAGAATATAGAAGAATTGATCAAAGGGTTTCCCCGCATTGGGGTATGTCCCTGGCTAGAGCCACATCTTGTGTCTTTTGTCTTGGCTTGTCTTATGTTGTTTTCATTTATGTTCTATCAGGGTTTTACTATCATGTTAATGTGATTGCTATACAGGAAATTGACATTGGGGTAATAAGAAGAATTGAAGTAAATTGCTCTTAAGCATAGAACATACCATAAATTAACAGTTCAACCCCAAGACACAGCGTGGTTGGCTTCCTTGCAACTTCCTTTGCTCTTACAGTAATGAAGAGTTCTCTATACGTCTAGGTAAACACCCCAAAGAAGCAACCTTAATAAACCTATGTTTTCATGCATTTGGGCTACATGGTTTATCCCAGATGGAATAAAATCAATATATAATTAATCAGAATCTAAGCAAATCTTTTATAACCATACTGAGATAGAAACTTATTATTTCCTAAATGTATGAAAAAAAATCCATGCACTAAGAAATAGCTAAATGACAAAAACTAAATGTAAATACCTTACAATAGTTGGCACAATGCCATTGAAGCCATTTGTGCCAATGACATGAATGTAAAATGTATTGCCTCTCTCAAAATTCAAGTTCACTCAACATTCATTCCCAGTAACCTTTGAATCATGTATTGTATACTTTTAAGTTTTACAATTATTTGACAATATAATTACACCCTACACTTACATTCTAGCCATTAATCTTATGAACAACTTGGTAATTTGTCTAAAATATCGCATGGCACAACAAAATCAATATCATTATTAGGTTATCTAAACCATATGCCGTAGGCAAAGTTGACTCTGAAGTCTGAGTCTTGCAGTTATTGGAACAACGAATCTTTGATATTGAGTGCCTCAATCTCTACCATAAAGTGGAAATTCACTCTGCTAAATGTAGGATATAATTATTATTTCATGTATCACAATACATGTTGACGAAAAACACCATAGGCTCTCTATCAATTTAAACTTCCATGGTCCAAAGAACAATATCACCTATAAGATGCCAAAACTAAATATACAAAAATTTCATGGCTCAATCAAGTGGGAGTCCATAATGGGGAGCATTTCAGTTTTTACTGTAATTTAGTTACTCATTTATTAATAATATAAAATAAAAAAAAAAAATCGTATAGTTGATCCAGTTGGTAACCAACACTCAAGGGAAGCAATTCTACATGTAGCAATACTACTTATGGAGATATCCAAAATATATAATCTTTTCCTCAGGTGGTATATGATAGTACTGAAAAACATGCGACAGTCATATAGAACAATCTATTCTATAAGTAGCTATAGCCTATTATTCAACCACCCTATCATAATTATAATGGACAAACATAACAGTGGTAATCGACATGGTCGCATCTAATCTTCGCCCTCCCTGGCCAAATCCACATAAATGTAGAACGGCAGAGTGATTTACCTTCTTTTGCATTGGTTCGAGCTGCCCTTGCTTCTACTGCGAGTGTCTAATCCTCCGCGTCCAATTCCTCACTCATAACTTCAATTCCCATATAACTTAATTAGAGCTTCACATTTTCAGACCATTTGATTCAGTTTGTCCAGTATTACCTACTATTGGATGCCTTTCTCCTCCGTGACCTGGGCAATGAAAGATTCATTGTCCCAGTAAAGCTCCACCAACCTCAAGTATCTAGTGGCACAACATCTAAAGAAGCCCTTATCTGAAATCCAATTTAGAAGTTCGACATCTATCGTCTCCGTGGAAGTGTACCCCTGCTTATCTCTAACCAGGTTCTCAATGCACTCAACTTCCTCTTTGATCGAGCATGCAGATCACCTATTATACCTTTCTATCGCTGCAATAGCCTTTGCCCAAGCTCTAGATATCTTCTGACCATTCACAAGCAGCCTCAATTAACCACAAGATCTTGGCCTGCCACAACTTACAACCCATTCTCACTGCATTCTCCCTGCATTTTGATGCCTCCTTCATTCTTGCCCTTCATCTCCTCTTTCCAGCCCCCGAGCAAAAAACTACCCACCACCGAATTAACAGGCAACCCCAATTCCAGGGAGACAAATGAAAATCTTCACAACAACAACCTACTGAAAACCAGCAAGTTGGACCTGAGACTCACTTACCAGACCAACCAATTGGACCACCAGAAAATCACCCTGCCAATCAGACCAAGAGAGTCTACGCATCAAGCTATCCACCCAAAACCCGACAGATGGAATTCTCGTCGGGTCAATAGAGATTAATCTGCAACCCTTGGAGGCTCACCTGACCAGCAGAGCACCACCATATAAAAAAAATTCCAGATAAGACATCGGGTGCCTCAAAGCTAAGTAGTTGATGATATAAATATAGTCCGTTTTAAGATTTTGCATGGAAGTAACCATCTTCTTCCTGTTTGGTTGATTTTTCTGTTTCATTATTAGAATCTTTAAAATATTCATTGTTTGAATCTATGGACATTATACAGTCTTCAGCAATTGTTTCACACACTAGTTTCCATATTTTTTAGAAATCACTAGAAAATTTTAAAACAGTTTCCATATTTTTTTTAAATCCTTCTTCCTCATCATTATTAGAATCTCCGAAATATTGATCGCGTGAACCCATGGCCATAATACAGTTTTCCACTATTGTGTCACACAGAATAGGGTTTCCCGGAAATTACAAAAATTATGTATATTTCTTTCAGGTGCCTAAAGATTTCAGGTTTTGAAATAAGTTCTCTGCTTCTACTCTGAGTAAAAACTTTCTTAAGACAGAAGAATACCTCTCTGTTTTGGATGGATACCTATACTCTGTAATTAGAGCTTTTGCTTCTTCACATATAGGTCCGTCTAGCTCCGCGTAGGTGTTTTCTTTTTTTTCCTTTTTGTACTGAAACTTAATGCTGTATCATTTGATATGGCATTCATAATACAGTTTTTCACTATTGTGTCACACAGAATAGGGTTTCCGTTTTTAAAAATATCCGGAAATTACAAAAATTATGTATATTTCTTTCAGGTGCCTAAAGATTTCAGGTTTTGAAATAAGTTCTCTGCTTCTACTCTGAGTAAAAACTTTCTTAAGACAGAAGAATACCTCTCTGCTTTGGATGGATACCTACACTCTGTAATTAGAGCTTTTGCTTCTTCACATCCGTCTAGCTCCGCGTAGGTGTTTTCTTTTTTTTTCCTTTTTGGACTGAAACTTAATGCTGTATCATTTGATATGGCATTCATGCATTCTAGGGCATATAAATGTACCTCTACCTTCCACGTTCAAAAAAGTTCTCCATGTTCTTTGGGGTGTATTTACCCTAGAACAACGTCTTCATGCTTCTGTCTTCTCTTATGCCGTCTAACAGGATCTAGTTTGCCACTTCTGCAAGCATTAACCGCATATGAAATCCTTCCTCCCGCTTACGATTTGTTGGCACATGTCATTCTATTTTGTACACCTCCTTATACAATGCCTTTAACTGGGATCATAGTACAAGTTTTCGAATGGTCAATCACATTTCAGTATTTCGAATGACTAAATCTTCCCTGCATTCGTGTGCTGATCAAACACAATTTGTGAATCTTCTTCTCTGCAAATACCCGCTAACACTCAATAATCATCTCTTATTTCCTTCGGTTAGGTTTGTGTACTGTACACAGAACTTCACTCTTGGCAATTGGACTCCTTTCAAAAAATCTGTCTGGTTCTCTCAGTAGTGCCTGCCACCCAGAGTATGCCTTCCGCTCTTCAAACTTCATTCGGTTTCTACATTCCTTCCATTTATATAAGTTTTGTAAAGTAATACAGTAGTAATATATTATTATATATAACCCTAAGGCCTAGGGGAGTTGGTAATCATGCTCTTAGTAAGGCGGGCTCCGTAATGAAGGTCACGAGTACAATTCTCCCGGACTAACCCGGCACTGTGGAGAGGGGCAGGCGCAGCGCCCAATGGTTATAGAGGTAGCGGTCAAAATCAACGTCATGTAACGCGAGTCGCGCCTCTTGTCAATTCCACTATATACAAATGTATATATATATATATA
>APFE031044764.1:32374-83201 GCA_000404065.3 Pinus taeda
AAAAGGAACTAGGGTCTTGAGGAGTGTCAGGTGCTACAGATCGCAATATACATAAGGGTCTGGCAGTAGTACTCGGACCAATGTTTTAGGGATCTAACTAAGGAGGGTCGACCATACCCTTAGCCGTACCACCCGACTACCCTATCGTACGGGCAAGTAATCTCTCTAGGTGTTGTTCTTGGTGTACTGTAGCTGCAAGACGGTCGTTGGTTTATCTATGGTGAGGTTTTTAGGGAGCCTATGGGGCTTCCGATATAGCCAGAGGGTACATGGAAGACAGTCCGTGCGCGGTTCTGTCTAATGCGCTACTACTCGAAGGGGTACCCACAGGGGTTACAAGGGAGTCCAACAGACGTGACCACCTTTTGTATTTCCTGCGTGCATGCCTCCCCAAATCCACAGATTTATGCGCTCAACGACAGATCCCGTGGTTTAAAGACGTCGGAACACGTCTCGAGCCAAATTTTTTTTTGCTATTAAATGGAGATCCCATCGGCCCTGGAAAGTGCTTTGATACCACTTGTTATGCTTTTAACCTGCAAATGATACCCAAATACAGAATATGCGAAGAAAGAGACCTAGAACACAGAATATGCGAAGAAAAGATACCTAGAACACAGAATAGCAATGATTTTATTATTCAGAGAGTAATGTTCACTTGCCTCTTCGAGGGGGCAACCTCCAATAGAGCAGAGCTCGATTACCAAATAAGACACGATGCTCCTCGCAGGGATTTTCTATCCTTTATATATGACTCCTACGTGTAATACCACGGGTCAATACTGTTTATTATTAATACCATCTATCTAATACTACGACCCATTTGCAACTAATTGTGGTTCTGTTATTAATTGCGGATTAACCACTTACAATTATTAATATGGGCTTTATTGACTCTTGACTATGACATGGTCCCATTACATAGATAAGGGGGTTAGGGTGGGACCCTAACACTAAAGGTTGGAAAAATAGAAGAAACAACGCAAAAGTTGATGGTGACTCAGACTTTAGTAATGGTGGTTCTTGATTTCGGTCAGATGGAGTACACAACTGTTTAAAGAACGAGTTTTAGCCCTTAGCGTAGAGCTCCCATAAAAGACGAAACTTACAAAGAGGACTATGATGGTAAGCACTTTGTCGAAACTGAGAATTAGCAAAATTTGAGAAAAATAACCTAGAATTAGTACAATCAGAGGATCTAGGTAGGCTCGTAGAGTGGGGCTATTTAAATTTCGGGAAAACTTTGTGTAGAATTTCTAGGTGGAGCATAAAAGCCTAAAATTGGCCCAATCTGAGTAGCCTGATAGAGAATTTTATGTGCAAGATCTTGAAGAAAGCTCTTGGGTAGCTATGGATGGGAGTAATTCTATGTTGGGGAGGTGCGAACCTAACAAGAATTATCATATTTACAAGCTCCTCAGCCCTCCGCAATCCGAAAATATTGCTGATCATTGTGAGAGAATGGAAGAATTTAATGATGAGGATATATGGGGTGGTGTTGATGATGCCAAGACCAAGCAAATTGCTTACAGGAGAAGGGTTGTAGTGTAGTTACAGGATGCCGATCTAAGGGGATTAAGGAGGGGAATGGTAGTTATGGCACTAATTCAACAAAAATTCCTAGGAAGGGTTCATGTCATGAGGAGAAAAATAAGGGGAGAACAACTTATCAGTCTTCTACTCCTGTGAATATCCCTGGTTGGTCTCAAATAGCATGGAAGGAGAAGAGAAATGAGAATTACAAGAGGACAAGCTATGGAATAGTTGATAAACATAATAGTGATGATGATGAAGATGGTAGTGATTTTGAGAGGATCCCACCTCATGAAGTCATTGCCAAGCAACTTGCCCAGAGAAAAACAACTTCCTAAATGTATGAAGGTGTTGGGAGGACTCTCAAAGGCAAAGATCTCAGCCAGGTACGAAATGCAGTTTCGAGGAGGACTAGTTTTATTGAATGAAATTCATTCTCAAAGAAACTTTTCTATGTATTCCAATTTCCTAAATATCCCTTGAATTACAGATTCATGGGTGTTAGCCATATGGATCAGTTTGTAATTGAAATCACAAGGGTTTCATTGTACATCATGCTTTGCGAGCGTTTAATTCTTAACATTTCAAAATCTAAAATGTGATAATCATATTTATAACCTAATTTGTACAAACAAAAGGCGACTTTGTACATATTAACTGCTTTCTTTTACCCTATTATCTTGTAGTTAACTTTCAAAAAGGTCTGAATCGATTTTAAAACAAAATTTCTGAGTAGATCTTAAAACAAACTCACGAAAAGAATATTCTAGATCACATATGATGAAAGCCCAGTGTATTCAACATGTGAAATACACAAAATCATAGTTGAAAACCACTGATTGGGCTATGCTCAAAAGATATGCCAAATTGAGCATGTTTGAGCTAGTTCTCAACCTAATTTGTGCAACTTTGCCCTGAAAATTGGCATAGGAACATGTCTCCTGAGAATGATCACTACAACTCCAAAAAATAGTCAAGAATTTGCTTCAAAGGTACATATTTGGTTGAACCTTTTTGGCCTTCTAGGAAAGACACTATGTCTCTTTAACCCTCATGTAAAGGGACTATTGTATTGTTACTAAGCACGAACTGATTTTCTTATATATTGAATGCAACCTTATAGAAGAGCGCAAGACAGATCAGTATTGAGAAAGTTTACACTTACTACACAGTGTTGTTTTTTTAACTTACATAGTCTAGTGGGGGTTTTGTGTTGAGAAACTCCAGCGGGGTCAGTGAATAGTCGACGTTTGCATCCTCCTTGCAACGAGGAGTAGCAATGGTAGCAGTTACAAATAAATACACAGAACTATGTCAAGTTTCAAACCCTCTCAGTGGCGTCCTTCTTCGACTGATTATTGAACCTGTATCTGCGTCAATCCCAACAGTGGATTGAACCGAAGTTGATCACCTCGCTCTAAAATTGAGACCCCGACTAACTCTACCCTTTCTTTAGCTGTTGTTGGGTCAAGTTAGCTTGGGTCTTCACATTGCTTTTCTTCTTTTGAACCTCTTGGAACCCTTCCTTATCCTCCTTCCCTTTACCTTGCCTTGAGCTTCTAGCAATTCTGTTGATCCACTCTGATTGAGAGGGTACGCTTTGTACAAATGTCCGTACTCATGACATCGCCTGCACCGAAAGGGAATGTGTTTGTAGTCCAAGGTTTGTTACCATACCTCATCTTGATATTCAAGCTCTATGAATTCCGACAGTGGTTCCGTTATGTTCATGTAAACACAGATTCATGCATAGGAGGTGTATCTTCCTTGTCTGGTGGTGTCCGCCACTTTCGCGAAACTCCCTATTGAGTTTCCTATACCTCCTAGTATCTCTAGATCCCAAAAACCACAGGAAAACCAAACAATCTGACCCATACTAGGGCAACCATCAACTTCCCTTGATCGGGATTATAGCATCCCTCCTAGTGCCTCATGAAGCATCCTGCATTGTAATAGAAATATGGGTCGTTCTCAAATATTATTTCCTTGTCTTCGAGACTGGTGAGTATCACTGTAAAGAACCCTCTTGCCCCAAACTTTAGATTGATATGTCGTTTCGCTAGCCATTTTTGTTGTATCCATTTCACCAGTTCTTTCTCTGATGACCATGCTCCAATAAATTTGCAAATTAGGGCATGGTCCTTCATATACTTCCTGTATGTCTCTAGTTTGTTGTTTTGTATTACAAACCTCGATTTCTTAATGACTATGGGCATGCATCGTACTATGAATTTGTTTTGCCATTGAGCCCCCAGTATTGCCATTATGTTTATTCCCCCATTTCCATTGTCACTTCTCACTGCTCCTGCAGCGTGCGCACTTGTTTCTCCCGCTGTTGCATTTTTATAGGAGGGGGCCTCTCCCCCCCCGTCAATGCTCATCCTGTCGTCAAATATTGCAGGGTTCACGTTGGTTCTACTCATGTCAGTAAAATATTTAGAGTGTTTACAGGGTTTGCAAAAACCCTATCCGTACTCTCATCCTATCCTCGGTACTTAACATGCATAAGTTATTTTAAAATTTAAAATTGTATATTATATTGTTATTTATTTTTTGTTTAGTAAATATATTTACTGTCGTGAAACAATGGTAGTTATTAGCAACATCACCTTATTCAAGGAAAACCATGCCACCAAGTCCATAAGGGAAAAGCCTTTTACTCCTAAGATGCATCTCAATCTTGGGTGCTTACCTCACTTGTTGGAGATGCCTTTCAATCTTTGGTTCTAAAATTGGAAAAGGTTCTAGCATATAGACTGGATTGATTCCTGGTGTCGGAACAGATCATAAGCAGCGATATCTTTGTCAAAGCCTTGATCCTGCCTGGTATGGGATTGGATCACTGGCCGATAAGGATTGAGTTGGATCTCAAAGCAAGCCCAAAGAATAGGCCCTTTCGCTTCGAATCATTCTGTCTAAGGGACCCGTTGTTTATGCAAAAAGTGGAGGTTTGGTGGAAGGAAAGCGAGGTGTGGGAGAGAAACCACATGCACACCTTCCAGCTCAAACTAAAAGACCTTAAAACCCATATCAAGAAATGGAATCAGGAAGAGTTCGGAAATATCCATAAAGAATAGAAGAAACTAGAAGAGAGTATGAAAGACATGCAACAAAGAATCATAAGAGAAGGCAGATTAGAAAGGTTGGTAGAGACCGAAGGAAGGTTACTAAACCATCTCGAAGAACGAAGAAAGCAAGAAGAGATTTTGTGGAAGTAGAAATCTTGAATTCAATGGCTCCGGGAGGGAGAGCGCAACACATGGTTCTTCCATAAGACAATGATTCAACACAGACAACATAACTGTATATTCTCACTCAAAGATGAGGAGGGGAACCGACTTGTTCAACAAGAGGAGATGGAAGAGTTGGTGGTCAACCACTTCAAGAACTTGTTGTCGGAATCAGAGCATGATAGAGAGAATGCTATTGGGAGAGTTACACAACATATACCCCCACTAGTTTCGCAGGAATAGAACATGGCCCTAATGTAGGAACGGGTCGTCAAAGGAATGCCGAAAAACAAGGCTCCGGGACTTGATGGGTTTACAACAAAATTCTACCAAGCTGCTTGGAAATTTATAGGTAAGGACATCCTAGAAGTGGTAGAGCAATCGCGTTGAAATCAAAAGGTATGTCTGAGTTTGAATTCTACATTCATAGCTTTAATTCCTAAATATGCAAAATTGGAAAACCCTCAGGGGTTTAAACTGATTTCACTTTGTAACATCATTTATAAAATTATCTCAACCATCATTGTCAAGTGTCTTAAACCACTCTTGTCAACTTTGATATCACCAGAGCAATCGCGTTTTATGGAAGGGCATCAAATTCTGGTCGGTATCATAACCTCTCAAGAAATGGTTCACCCCCTCAATCATCTCAAAATGCTTGGCACAATGATCAAGCTAGACCTCTCCAAAGCCTATGATTGTCTGAGTTGGTCCTACCTGAAAAAGATATTGATATCCTTTGGTTTTGAGTTGAGATGGGTAAATTGGATTTTAGATATGGTGTCAACACCGGTGTGCTCCATAATGCTCAATGGATCCCCATTCAGGACCTTTAATCCCACTTGGAGGCTTCGACAAGGGGACCTAGTCTCCCTTTTCCTCTTCATCCTTGTAGCTGAGAGACTGGGCAAGTTATTAAAATCAATAGTCTGATCTTCCCACCTGAAAGGCCTTATACCCTAGGGTTCTGATCTACCCATCACCCATCAACAATTTGTAGATGACATAATGCTTTTTTGTCAAGTTTCTTTAAGGGAATCTCGGAAAATCAAGGAAATTCTGCAAGAGTTTGTGAAGGCTTCAGGCACGCCGATTAACAACGAGAAATCAAATGTCTTATTTTTCAACACCCCTAGAGTTACTCAAGTTTTCCTAGCCCGACTGATGGGATTCTGCATACGGATAATGCTGATGAAGTACATAGGGATGCCTCTAGCGGTCAATTCTCTCAAAACCTCTTGCTGGCAAGACCTCCTTGTTAAAATCCAAGCGAAGCTGAGTGGATGGGCGTTTCGTGCGCTTAACTTAGCAGGTAGAACTGTACTGATCAAAGTCGTCCTCCAGTTAATCCTGATATATCAACTCTCTAGAATGGTGACCTCCAAAACCTCCTTCTCCGCCATGGTGGATATATTCATAATTTTTTTATGGCAAGGGGTTTAGAGAGTAAGGAAGTGGCCATTGGTTTCCTGGAGTGCGTTAACCCTTCCAAAGGTGAATGGAGGTTTAAACCTCAGAAACCCGTACATAGTAAACCAAGTTATGGTGGAGATGGATAAAATGGGGAACTAACTTATGGAAAAAATATGGACTCGAAAGTATAGTATGCCAATCCATCCTGAAGATATCGTTAGATATAGGGACCCTCTGTAAGGATCGACTTTTTGGAACTTGGCAGCAAAGAATAGGGACCTTATACAACAACACTTCTTCTGGGAAATAAGAAATGGGCACACAACATTATTCTAGCAGGATTCATGGCAATAAAGATCAAAATTATTCAGTCAACGGGACCTTGGAGAGATTTTCTTATACACAACTAGCAGGAATTATTATACGGTGGACCAGTTTTGGAAAAATGACCCCCAAAATGAAGGATGGTGGAAATGGAAGGAGATAAGGGACTCACTAAATCCACCACCCTCAGAACAATTGAAAGCTATGGAACGTGACCTCCAATCAAGGAAGACAACATATCAAGAGGGGAAGACATTTTGATATGGGGATATATGACCAAAGGTACCTTCAGCATTAAGGAGGCCTATAAGCTTAAAGTTGAGGAGCACCAAAATCACCAATGCCCCCTATGGAAGAAGATGTGGATGAGCAAACAGTGGCTGAAAATAGTCCAGTTCCTATGACTGGTTGGGCATGGGAGAATCCCAACTTGGGATTAACTTCAGAAAAGAGGCCAGCAAGGTCCATCTTGGTGTGTCCTTTGTGGACAACACATCGGAACTCTGGAACACTTGTTGAATTCTTGTCCCTTTGCAAACCGAAATTGGAATCAACTCAAGAATGTTTTTGGTCACCTTGACAGAGACCCCTCGAGTATTAAAGAAACCATAATCTAATGGCGCAAAGGGATTTTCTCGAGTCCCATTATTAACAAAGCTTGGAACTTAGCCTTGGGGTTTATAGTTTGGGCCCTATGGAAAGTAAGAAACTGTAGAATTTTGAAAGATAGACAGAATTCTCAAGAGACAATATGGGAAGGGATCACTCAAAACATAAGAGAGACTATCCTATATGAGTAGTTGCACTCAGATGGATGGCAAGTAGGCTCAACTGAAGCTAGTATTCTGAAGCGATTGAATCTAACAAAAGCATGATAGCCCCCAACTCATGGAAAGTACTGAACTCCCCTACATCATCATCAATATACTTTACAAGGCCTCTGCAAGGATTCATCAAACTTAGCTTCGACGGGGACTCGAAAGGGAACCTTGGAATGTGGGTTTTGGAGGATTATTTAGGGATCATAAACAACAAGGAAGAGTTCACTATTGTCAAACAAGGCCTACTTCTAGCCCAGAAAGTGGGCTACAAAATACTAGTGATTGAAGGGGATTCTTGATTGGTCGTGGACACAATTAAGAAGTTAAGCCAAGGCTCCCATTGGGAGAAACTGAGTCACAATTGTCGCATATCTCATTTGATGCAGGAGGTGGGAGAGATATGGCCAACATTCCACTATATTGTCACCTCACATGTTAGACGGGAAGGGAACAAAGTAACTGACTTCTTGGCAAACTGGGGTTGTGAGAATCAAGGTAGGATGATTGAGATGGTTTGACCACTGAATCTGATGAAGGGAGAGTTGACTCAACTCCAAGGTATCTTAGAGAAAGATAACAAGGATAATCAACAGTAAGAGGAGAGTACAAATCACCACCCATGGTCGAAGTGTGAGCCAGAATCAATGGGGTGTATGAGGCCATGAAGGTGAGCAGTAAGGTCCCCGCCACCCCTCGCATATAGCCAGCATTTGGAGAGGTGGCATCGAGTATGCAAGAGTTAATCTATGCGAGTCGTGAGGAGTTAAAGCCATCTGGAGCGGGCATAGGCTCATTTCGAAAGGTTATGTGAACAATTTGGGTGTGAAAGGTCCTATGGTGGTGGAACGTTGTCTGGGTGATCAAAGTCATAGGGGTTTCTTGTTGCCAGAGGAAGACGATGTCCACAAACCTTGGGAACACTCTCTGGTATGTATTCAGTTTGCACCCTACTAATTCAGTTAAAATGGAGATGAGTAGGCAGCCATCTGTTGGGAACTTACTTGTGTTGGGACTCGGGGGTAATGGGTCTTTGGGTAGTCAGAGGCATGACCTCATCTGGCACCTTGGAGGGATAATGGCAATTGTATTGTTTGTCTTAGTGTCGGTGAAATTTGGGATTTTCTTGTTGTGGATGGGGGCATGTAGGGTAGAAGGAGTCGAAAGTAGGGATGACAAATGCCGCCCTCCAATGGGGCTGGCAGAGGGGACAGAGTGTGCGTTCTGCGGAGTTAGACTAAGCCTCTGGCTGCATTCTCCTTGGGTTGGTCTCCTTGGCGTGGGTGAAAATTAATTTAAAGATGGGGGAGGGTTTGAGATTCTGAGGTGACAATGAAATCGACCCTGCTCAATTCGGGTCCAAATTCCAGTGCCCAAACACCTTTTAAGGGGTTTCTATGTAGAGGGTTTAGGGGGAGAGGGACTTAGCCCTGCAAAAAACTTGTAATCCACTTCAATCCTAGTAAATGCACTCGGCTAATTAATTTGAATTTTGTTGGAACTGTAACCATATGATGGACGATATGATGATTGTTGGTATAGCTCCATTATGTCTAATCCAACTTTGCATTAGGCAGGGGAAGGCTAGTAATCACAAGGACACAGAAATCCTGTGTTGGTATTCAATCCATAATAGACAATGGAATAAGACTCTTACTTGTATGGTATCCTTTGACTTTGTAGTAGGTCTACTGGAGGGACGAAACCACTGGTTGCATCGAGTTCCCATCCCACGACCATGGGCAAGAGTAAAGTTGAAATAACAGGGAAGAGAGGAGAATTTGACAGACTGAGGAAGAAGCATGGCTCAAGCGAAGGGGGTAAGAAAGAATGGAGGAGGGAATAGAGGCCGTGGGAGGCAAAGGAAGGTTTCCTCGGCTTCGAGCAGCTTACCCAACTCTTCTAGCAGGGTGACAAGGATGGGTCGTGGGTGCAAGACGACATCGCGTATCATCGATGAAGTAACTCAAGCCTATCATGCCATTGACTCGAACCCGGTCAAGCAATTAATTGCAAAATGGAAGGAGGAAATCCGCCAAGGAGAGGAAAATTTTGAGCTGGACCTGGACAAATGGCAGGAGGTAGCATCAAACCCAGGTCATACAAGAGGGAGAGTAACCCAGTATCAGTAGACCATTCATCTATTTTGGATGATGAAAAGCATCTCGGTGAAGGCCATGGAACAGTCCCCTCCAGACTAGCATGCACAGTCCCCTCCAAACCAACGTGCAGGCCCTCGGGGAAACTTAGAGAAGTCAAAGTTTATGAAGGAATTAAAAAAAATCTAGTTTCAGTTGTAGTAATAGAGTGGAAGGCTGAGCCGGATTGAGCAGCATATCCCATGCATTCTGCACTCGAAGCTTCTTGGTTCTACTGTGAAGGACCCCGCTCAGTTGGCTCTGCTAATGATGAATAGTGACAATGCACCCTAGATCTTTTTTTGAATGTTTTTATATAGTTATAGGCTTACTAGCAATTATGTTTACAGTTATCTAGCGCATAGGAAGTACAAAGACTCTTAGGTGTATATGGCATGGTTGGAGAAACTTATATTTTTGTGTTTATGGATGGCTTATTTTGCAAATAGGTGGCCAACAAACTAATTTTCCCACTGGGCAGGTTGAGGCCATCTAACTCATGGATATATGGATGTAACCTGTCTTATTTATGAAAATTAATAGAAAGGAACCACCAAACTTACAAAAATAAAAATAGAAAATTAAGAGGATGTTATATTAAATGTATTTTGTCAAATTTCAAGGGGGCAACTTAATTGGTGATCGAAATAATGTGAGCCTTGAGAAAATAGAGATATCCAAGGTTCAAATCCCCTCGGTTGTGATCTTGTTTACAAAGAGGAGGATAGGTCGTAGACCCTCAAAGGTTTACTAGTAGCTACCTGTCAAAGAGTATTTTGTCAAATTATTAATTCCTAAAGGCAGGGATGTACATGTGTCAAATTATAAATTTTAAAAAGTTGGGAAATACATGGTACAAAGAGAGTTAAGAGTTGGAAATTATGGGAGAAATGAGTATAGCCACTATGGATGTAGTTGTTTTGCATTAACTTTATTGCAATTAATAGCACTTTATGTCCTCCTCATTGAGGATTTATTCACAACAAATTAAGGTTGACAACTATTGACATACAACCCTTGTAATTTTGTTTTGTTTCTTCACTGTCATGTAGACCAACAATGAGTCCAAGTGCTTAGATGATAAAGGAGTGAATGTTTCAATGATGTCAAGTGAGATATAAACACATAAGATTGTAATTGTTTCATTTACATTAAGTGGTATGCAATTATAAATGTGTTTGGTATGGTTATTATGCATTTAGGCTTCTTTCTTCCATAGGGTTACCTTGCATTTTCTCTCACATCCACCCACAATTTCTTCCTTATCTTACCAAATTTTGCCTCTTGCTAAGTTGTCTACTTTCCAATCTAACCCTAAATTTAAATAAAGTGGGGATGAACAACTTCAACACGTTCCTTTAAAATAATCATTCTAATAAAACATATCCTCAGTGGATTAATTTTATTAACATTGTCATAAACAACTTCTTCTCCCAAAGTCATTATCTAATATAATTGCCCAAGATACTGAGATTAAAGGAGGGAGAAAAAACTAGTGAAGCAATCATGATCATATTGGATTGGTCACTTGAACCTAAAGAGGATGCAATAGAATAAGTATCTATGGGACAATTACAAGATACTCGCCCTGCTACTATAGATTATAATTTGACGAGTAAAAGACTTGCCCCTATATTTTCCACTCTTCCTACAAAAAGTAACACTAGCTAGGAAAGTCACACCCCCCTTCAAACTAAAGGGAATACAACTCCAACTTAGCCCAAAAATCCCACGATTGACACCCAAATCAACAAAGCCATAGCGAAAGGCTTAACCATATTGACCATAGGATACAATGTCATCAAAAATATGAAAAAGGATGAAGCCAATGTTTCCATGTGTGACATTTGTAGAATTCCTTGACAAATATATCTCCTCTTAAACACCTTCAAATGTCTCTCAAATCCATAGCAAAAAATGATAGTTGTTTGTGAAAATAAACAAAAACCTACTAAAAACATATGAAAAAGTTGCAAATAAACAAGAAGTTAATACAAAAAGAGAAAGCTACTATGAATGTAGCTAGCACAAGCATGCATTCAAATTACAAACCCCTCCACTTCTCTTGACCTTGGAAATCTTCAATTATAGTGTACATAGTTGTCTACTAGATTTAGGGGCATCATCTAATGTGATGCCTTATTATGTTTGTAAAAATATTAATGTCGTTCCTTCCAAATGCATTACATAAATTATTCACTTACACAAGTCTAGCATGAAATTTATCAATGAGCTTAAAGATGTCATAATTAAATTATGTTTATATCTCAAGGTATGTCAAATTATTGGCATTATTGTTTTTGATATTCTTGAACGTTATGGTTTGTTGTTAAGTAGAGATTGGTCACAAAAATTTCAAGGGTGCTTTGTTATTGATTGGTCACACTTGCCATTAAGTCTCAAAGGGAAAGTGAATCAAATCATAATGGACAAAAGAGGCTCATATGAAACACAATGTAACAAAGTTAGAAGGTCAGAATGAGCCTATTTGTTATTAACCTTGCGTCTAAAAAATGATAAGAAACCAATAGTTACAGTCCTCTTTGAGGGGAAAACCTCGTTTTACAATGAATACAATGTATAATACAAGATTTTATGATCCTAAGACTAGGTTTCCTTAATATACTGAAGATTCCCCTTGATGTGCTTTTCCTATTGGATGGACTCCCTGCCTAATCTGCATCTATGAAGACTTGAAGCTTCACTCCCTCAGTCTGTTTGTACCGAAGACCAAACTGAGTGGTGCCTCTGAGGTATCTCAGCACATGTTTAGTTGTCGTCCAATACAGTTTGGTTGGCTTAACCATGGCTTGACTAAGCTAGTTAACTGCAAAACAAATGTTCGATCATGTGTTCGCCAAATACATAAGTG
Source organism: Pinus taeda (assembly GCA_000404065.3). Classification (NCBI taxonomy): domain Eukaryota; kingdom Viridiplantae; phylum Streptophyta; class Pinopsida; order Pinales; family Pinaceae; genus Pinus; species Pinus taeda. Next base: position 44,703 of record APFE031044764.1, read on the forward strand.
AACCCACAAGTTTTCTATATATAGTAGCATCCACAACTTCTCTTGAAGCAGCATCCTCCTTCTTTTAGTTACCAGCTAGAGGAGTCTCCATGGGTTTGTTGCTCTCCATGTGGAACTTCTTCAATATCTCATTGGCATACTTTCCCCTCGAGACGAACAATTCCTCATCTCCTTGCCATACCTCCATACAAAAAAAGTAATGCATGAGCCCCAAGTCCTTCTTGAACTCTCTTTGCAATATCCTCTTTCCAAGACTTAATCAACTTCTCATCACCTGTCAGAATCAAATCATCGACATATAATACAATAAGCAACAATTTACCTTCAACCACAATATGGTAAAGGTTTGAATATGCTTCACTTTTGGTGAAGCCTAGCCCAGTGAAATAGTTTTCAATCCTAATGTACCAAGCACATGGTGCTTGTTTTAGTCCATACAACGCTTGCTTGAGTCTGCACACATGTGACTCTTTGTTGAAGGTGTCAAATCCTTCTGGCTGCTCAATATACACCTCTTCCTCAATCATGTCATTGAGGAATGTTGTCTTTACATCCATCTGATGTATCTTCCATTATATTTGCACTGATAGTGCTAGAATAGATCTGATTAATGAGTACCTTTACTACAGGAGCAAAAGTCCCATCGTAATCAATTCCCTCCACCTGAGAGAACCCTCTGGCCACAAATCTGACCTTATGTTTCTCCACGCCCCCATTTGTTGCTTGCTTTACCTTGTAAAGCCACCTGGAACTCACCACTGACTTGTCTCCTGACCTTGGGACCACCTCCCAAACATTATGTTGAAGACCAAAATTGTTCCTTTTCTACACCTTCCTTAAACTCCATTCACTCCATTTCCTTCCTTTTTTACCATAATAATCTCAATAAGGTGTCATCTTATAAGGTTATTGGAAAAAGTAGGTACTTAATCATATTTTATTCATAGTTTCACTGTTTCCTTATTATTTGATTTAATATTTGCATTAGCTACCGAATTGCATCAATTCTGCAGCTAATCATTGATTTTGTAGCTTACTTGAAGAATCTGTAGGTTCCAAAACACTAGTTGAGGAACGAAATATATGGACAGGTAGCTGACAACTGACACAACGATATCCACTTATCTCCATGATCCAACAAGATGATAAGGATGTCATATGAGTAGGTCAACGTGGAAGTCAACCCATCAGAAAAGGAGGGAAAAACGAATCAGGTAAGCGAGAAGATCGATGATAAGGATGAAGTTGATATTTTGCCTCATGATTTGCTTCTTCAATAACAAATCATGAAGAATCCCTATTTTCATGTTATCTTAGGTTATTTTTAGAGTTTTAGTCGAGTAGGATAGGCTTAGAAATCTCTAAACAATTTAATGAAGGAGGTTATAAAACTTGCCTCTCGGCACAACGATGACACAAATTGGCTATTATTTTGAAATAATATTTGCAATTATTAAAGTGAGCTTGTTATTCCTCTATACGTTGTGTTTAAATGTGTGTTTAATCTCTGTTGATCGTTGCATACCTACAACTCACATGAGGGCCACATGGGAGTTGTAAGGTTTCATTTTCATTTCTAGTTAATATTTTGGTTTTGTATTTTAGTTCTGTAGCATTAGATTATCATAGCCAATCTTTCAATTTCAATTTTCAGTGAATGCTTGTGACAGTGAGGATAGAATTTGTAACAAAGTTTGTTGAAGATTTCTTTCATAGATCTAATCATTTCGTTGTGTGATGGATGAAGAAAATAAAGCAAAAGGGATCTATTATGCACATGTAAATTTTAGAGTAGAATCATTTAATTTTGAATTGCAATTAAAAGTATAATTCTTTCAAGGCTTTATCATTGTGATTTAGATTTTCGAGTGTGATATTTTAATTTTGCACTTAAGATTTAGTTTCATTTCTATGAGTGAGAAGTAGATCTATATTTGCTGGTGTGATATTTATTTATACAATTTTAGATTAGCTTTATTTTTTGCAAGCGTAAAGAGAATTTCGATTTGATGTTGCTATTTACTTTTGCACTTCATTTTTATTTTATTTTTGTTAGTGTGATATTTTCCTTTCTTGCAAGAGTGACAATTTCTTAGATAAAACATGTGCATGAAAACATCCTAATTCAATTGAAAATTGAGTGACATAATAAAGAATCATAGCACAACTAGTGCACATACACTTCATCAATTTACAAGCCCTCATCGATAATTATGCAGTAATTTAAGCTCAATTAAATTACTAAACATTTTGGCATCGTTGTCGGGGAAGTGTATATAATATTCATTTTTTTGAGGAGTCTTTTCATTAAAAAAAAATGATAAAAACATCTTTATGCATAAGGAAAGAGATTCTAGGGGTAGGTTTACAAGTAGAGGTATAAGTTCCATTCCAACATAACTACTTACCCCACCACGACCTCGTAGTGCTACACCATCCATCATAACTCATATTACATCATTTGCAGGTAGACTTAGGTTTCATGAGGTACAAAGATCTGAAATCGAACTGAAAGATTCACCAACTTCTACTGAAGTTGTAGTAGATGAACCTACATCCCAAGAGAAGGAGTAATCTTTCTATCTTCAACTGGAGAACCAATTATGGGACAAGAATTGGAAGTCCCTAGTGAAGAAGAAGAAGAAACTTATTTTATTCCATTGATAGAAGAACCATAAGAGGAACTAGAAAATCCAATTGAAGAATCCTACATTAGCTATGAGGAATCTACAATGGTAGGGGAAGGAGAAGGATAAGTACATAATGTGAATGGTGAATTTAGGATTGGAGGTGGAAGAGGCAAAGGAGGAAGAGGTAGAGGGGGAAATAGAGGAGAAGGGGATGAAGAGGTGGTAGAGGAGAGCCAAAAACTTTTTGGTTTCCCATCTTAGATGAAGATACCGCAGTTACAATGAAGAATATCTCAACCTTCATCCTCCCTAATTTCCATGGAGTAAGACATGAGGATCCTGAAACATTTCTTTTTGAGTTTGAAGTCTTGTGTATATCTTATGACTACTTGCTTGATCTCAAAAATTGAAATTGTTTCCAACCACTTTTAAAGGCAGAGCACTTAAATGGTTTATGAGATTATGAACACATACCATAAGAACATGGGAAGAAATGAAAAATGTGTTCTTAGATAAATACAAAGATTATTGTATGCCTCATAACCTTAAAGATGAAGTCTTTAAAATGATACAAAAAGAAGATGAAAATCTTGAAGATTTCATTGAAAGCCTTGTTTATAATGTTAAAAGGGCTGAAATGCATAATCTAGATGAAGAAAATCTGAAAGCTCTTTTGCTAAAAGCCATTAGAGATGAGTGGGTAGATCTTCTCGATTTAATGGGCAAAGGAGATGTTTCTAAGTTATCATTTACATAAATTTGTGAATTATGTGTACATATTTCAAAAGGAAAGGCTAGAATTGGGACAAATCCAAGAGACACTGTTATGTCTAGGGTTAATAAATTTGCAACTAGGACGGTAAATAGAGTAGAAATAGGCAATTTGCTTGACAACTTCAAAAAAAATATCTTAGGGAGTATTAGTGAACAAATAGATACCCTTAAGATTCAAAACAAGCAAAAAACTGAAAATGCTGCATTGTCATTTTTTTTGTCCTAAATGCAAAAAGAAACATGCTCTAAGAGAATGTCCTCTTGATAGTATAGAAATATGTGTTATTTGTGCATAAATTCATATCACAAAGGGATGCCCTTCAATTCCTGGACTTAAAGAAGTCTTGCAAAATGAAGTTGGAGCAAGCGAAGTTGAGTCACTCTATTTTATTGGTAAAACACCATGGCCACCACAACAACCTAATATGGTACAAGGTCTTAATCCTCAATACCAATCATTTGCACAACCTCGAAACAATTGGAATACTCCAATGACTTGGCAAAGTTGGCCACCTCAAAATCCATTATGGACACAAGGTTGGCAGTATCCTCCTAGGAATCCTCAATATAATCAATTTCAACATCCATTTATTCCATATCAACCTCCATACTATCCTCCTCAATCAAAGTCTTTTCCACAATTTCAAAATCAAACTTAGCGTTCTAATTAACCACTTTAATTACCATCCACATCATACCCCCAAAAATCCAATCAACTACTTGCTCAACCACTTCCAAATTAGAATAATAAAAATTCACAACCTATTTACAATATAGAAGGTCGGAATTTCCAAGCTTGCATGATAACCCCATTAGATCTAAACAATGTCCAACTTAGATCTTATAGAGTTTTGTTAAATAAGTTACCATCTGTTGTTATTCAGGAATATAGAGAGGATGAACCGCTTCAAAAAGAAACATCTCTTAATCAAGAAGAAACTCCTCAGAAAGAGAACACCCCTGTACATGATACCTCAATAAACTCGACTCCCGTTACAGAACAACCTTTTGTTTCTATTCAAAATCCACCCTTTCCTAAAAGGCTAAAAATTTACAAAGAAATAGAAAAACAAATTGTGTTTCTTGAATATGATATGTTAGATGAATTGAAGAATGTTTGCATCAAAATTCCTTTGTTACAAGCTATAAGGGAAATACCAATATTTGCAAAGACAATTAGGGAGTTAAGCATTGAAAAACCAGGAAGAAAAATAAAAGAAGTTAAAAAAAATTAGCTACTTGGAAAAATTGCAGATATTGTGATGGGAAAAACCAACAGTTCAAAAATATCTAGATCCAGGTACTCCCATTCTAAAAGCACACATTATTGGTGTCGAGATTCCAAACACATTGATCGATTTAGGAGCAGCTGCCAATATCATGAGTAAACAAACTATGGATCAATTAAAACTTTATAATCTTCAATACACACCAACATTACTACATTTAGCATATAGATTTGTTATCAAACCAGATGCTGTATTAGAAGATGTATGTCTCCTTAGATTCTTGGGAATATCCTATTGATTTTATGAATTTAACTCTCAAGGATATTTTAGGAGGACACCCATTGATTATAGGCAAACCATGGTTAGCTACAATTGATGCTTTTATAAGTTGTACATCTAGTGATATGTTTATCTCTGATGGAAGCTCTACTAAGAAATTCACACTATATCCTCCTGCAAAAACAACAATATTTCCTACTTCACAAATATATGAAGAAGATCAAATTTTAAATCTAATGAATAATAATGACTTTTCCTCATATTGTGAACAAGACCAAAATTTTCAAGATCAATACAATGTTGAATATCTATCATAACATCAAAAGTATTTACATTCTATAAAAAAATTTGGCAATTCTTTAATAGAAATATTTCAAGGGAAAACTTTGAACATCAATGATAATTTGGAAGAATCCCAAAAGAAAGAATTGATAAAGATGTTAAAGAACATCCCTCTGCTTATGCATGGGAATACACTGGTATGAAAGGAATTGATCCTAATACTTGTATGCATCATATCTATATTGAAGAAAATGCCAGACTAGTTCGACAAACCCAAAGGAGGATGAATCCAAATTTAAGGGAAATTATTAAAGAGGAGTTACAAAAAGTGTTGAATGTGAATTTCATTTACCCAATATCATATAGTTAGTGGGTCTCACCATTAGTGGTTGTTCCAAAAAAAAATTGGAAAATGGAGAGTATGCATCAATTATAGGGAATTGAATAAAGCTACCTTGAAAGATCATTTTCCGCTTCCCTTTATAGTTCAAGTCCTTGATATATTGGCAAGGAAAAAGGATTTTTTCATTCTTGGATGATTTCAGTGGATATAACCAAATCCAAGTAGCTCCGGAAGATCAAGACAAAACAACTTTTACCTATCCATGGGGAACCTATGCTTATTGAGTACTTTCTTTTGGATTATTTAATGCACCTGCAACATTCCAAAGGGTAGTTCTAGGCATTTTTTTTTATTTGATTCATGATTGTGTGGAATTTTACATGGATGATTTTACTATTTAAGATAATTCTTTTGAGGAAGCTCTTGAAAATTTAGAAAAAGTTCTCATTATATGTAAAGAAACAAATCTCTCTTAAGCCATGAAAAATGTTTTATAATGTTCATTGAGAGAATTGTTTTAGGCCACCACATTTCAGGAGACAGAATTAAAGTGGATGCATCTAAAGTAGAAGTAATTTCTAAATTATCAGTTCCTGCTTGTCAAAGAGATGTTATAAGTTTTCTTGGTTTTACTGGTTATTACAGAAGATTCATGAAAAAACTTCACAAAGATAGTCTCTCCACTTTTCAAATTACTTACAAAATACTGAGAATTCATTTGAATTCTGATTGCCAAAAAGCTTTTGAAACATTCAAAGAAAATATTTCTGAAGCACGCATCGTAAGAGGACCAAATTGGAGTCTTCCTTTTTCATATTTCAACCGATGTTTTATATATAACTTTAGGAGGTGTATTGGGACAAAAAGAATTGACTCCTTATGCCATTTATTACACAAGTAAAAAATTTACTCTTGCAGAATTGAATTATACTGTAACAGAAAATGAGTTTTTAGTTGTTGTATATGCCATTAATAAGTTTCAACACTATATCACTGGTTATGAAACTTTTGTTCATACAAATCACTCAACAATTAGATATTTAATGAATAAATCAATTGTTAATGGTATAGTTACAAGATGGTTATTGTTATTAGAAGAATGCAAAAGGATATTCCTGGATAGGCCGATGAATATCCTTTTGCAGTATCTATTAAATCTCCTTGGTTTGTAGACATTACTAACTATTTGGCCACATGAAAGTTACCATCACATTTGTCTTCTCGGGAGAAAAGGAAAGTTATTCAAACCAGTGCATCTTATTCATGAATAAATGGAGAATTGTACAAAACATGGCTTGATTTAATCATTCGAAGATGTGTTTGAGAAGATGAAGTACCAAAAATATTAAAGGCTTGTCATGATGAACCATGTAAAGGACACTTTGCTGATAAAATGACAGCCTATAGAATCCTTCTCTTAGGATATTATTGGCCTTCTCTTTTTAAATATGCCAAAGAATATGTTAAGAGATGTGATAGTTGCCAGAGAATGGGAAATCTCGTTCCTTCAGATGAGATTCCTCTACAACCTCAGGTACTTATTGAACCCTTTGAAAGGTGGGCTCTGGATATTGTTGGTCCAATCAATCCACCATCAAGGTAGAAAAGGTACATTCTTGTTTGTACAGATTATGTCACAAAATGGGTAGCAGCTAAAGCACTTCCTTTTGCTACTGAAAATGTTGTAGTTTCATTTCTTTTTGAGGATATTTTCACTTGTTTTGGTGTCCCAAGGGAAATTGTGATAGATCAAGTTACTCAATTTACGTCCACTTTGGCGCAAAAGATAATGGAGGAATATAATATCAAACATTGGAAATCCACTCCATATCATCCACAAGCAAACGGACAAGTTGAAGCTACTAATAAAGTACTTGAAGCAATTCTTACCAAGACTGTACATCTACATAGAAGGGATTGGGTAGAAAAGCTTCCAAAAGCTTTATGGGCATATTGTACCACATGGAGAAACACAACGAGACATACTCCTTAAGAACTTGTTTATGGGAATTAAGTCATGTTTCCTGTTGAGTTCCAAATAAAGACCTTCAAAACAACAACCAAATTGGGTCTTGATCTATCAAAACCCCCCAAAAACAAAGAATGGAGCAATTGAATGAACTTGATGAGATACAACAAGATGCCATTCACAAAACCAACATTGTTCAACAACAAAGATTCATATGGCATGATAAGTTTATCAAAGATAGGAAGTTCCAACCGAGTCATTGGGCATTACCTTTTGATTCTAAATTTAAAGATTTTCAAGGAAAATTTCAAACTCATTGGCTTGGTCCTTATGAGATTGAAACTATCTTTGATAATGGAGTAGTCAGAATTAAAACCATTGATGAATAAAAAGTAACTTTCCTTGTAAATGGTAATAGATTACAAATATATCATAAACCATTAACAAAGGAAGAATTCATAATAAATCTGCAAGATAATCTTGATTTGAAGTTGGTCAAGGAATATTCTTCTTCCTCTCCAACTTAGCCTTCTACTTTCTTTTTCAAGGATAATAATAATAATAATAAATAATAATAATAATGATTGTATAAACATGAAAACCAACATTGTTGGCATGTTTATACATAAAATATAAGTTGAAAACCAAGATTTCTTGACAACCTATATTTTCTTTTAATTTCCCTATTCTTGTCCCATTTCCTTTATTCCTCTTTTGCAGAAATAAGACAACTACAAAATTGTAAATAATCTGCAGCTCTCATAATATTCTGCAGCTGACTTGACAAATTACAGCCAAAGCAAATGAAGATCATGGCCAAAGGAACCTAAATGGAGATCATAGCTAAAGCAATGTGAGCAACCTACAAAAAGAGCAAATTAGCAAGGCAAAATAAAAGGTATGTAAATATTATTTAAATAATAAAGGAAAAACATTGGGTTATGATATAAATAGATGATTATTTGTAAATGACCATTGTTGCTGCCATTTCACATATGCATTATCCTTGTCATGACATGACATTGGTTCTTATGATCCAATTTACAGTTTCTAATAATCATATCTTGTTATAAGATTTGTATGAGTCATTACACCTATCCATCGCTCAAATTTAATCTACTTCCTCTGTATATCATCCCATTTCTCTGGTACACTATCCCATTTCCTTCACATTATATCCCACTTCCTTTGGCTCTATTTCATTTTTCTTTGCTGAAAACACCTCAACTGCTACCCAAATTCCGTTCCTATCCTTGCTACACTCCATAATCCTATCAAAAAGGGCAATTAAGAACTAAAGCTTCCTCAACATCGGTGTTATTGTGTGTTATGAGCCGAATGGGACCAAGTTTCTTAAAGCTTATTCACAGGTGAAGCAACAATTGCAGTAGGCATGATGGGTACCACTCTTTGAGAAGTTTGATGGGAATGACAAGGAGGTCACAAAGTCATTTCCTCGGGCCTATGATGGGATAAAAGAAGAAATTGGAGATATCAGGTTGACCTTGACAGAGTTGTTCATGGTGGAAGCTACAAGATGGCCAAGAAATGGGGAAAGTTTGTTTAAAACAGGAAAATCAAAGGGAAATATTGGGAAATCTTCCTGAAAAAACCCAGGTATGGACATCTCCATTTTTAAGAAGGGAATTCCAGTAACAACTTTAAAAAGTAAATGGAGAAATTTATTGTTAATCATTGAACCTCTGAGGGTAGGCTTGGGAATATGTTCTTTTATCATGCTTGTTTAATGATACATTTTATTGATGGCAACGAAATCAATTTTCCATAGTTCTTACTTTGTAGTTTAAGAAAAATGGCCGCTAATATCCAAAGGAAGATACAATTTATCGACAGCGCTTTGTATCATCATGGGCTAGTTAAAAAATTAATTGAAGCCCATTTGAGGAGTAAAGGGGACAATTGGGAGGATTTTCTGGTAAGAGATCATTTTAAAGAAGTTGAGCTAGATGAGTCTTGTATCAAGATAAGAAGAAGCCGCTAGAAACTTCCCTCAAACCCTAAGCTTCAAAATGAAATACCTGCGCAAGAAATTCCACAAGATGGGCACACACAAAAAGATTTTGATGATGAAACCCCTCTTGCAAATGTTTTAGAGAGTCTTAGAAAAAATAAATATGCTAGTACACGTGAAGGTCCATCAAAGGAAAGAACAGATCAAGACAAAATTAGCAAGATAAAGTGTGCTCTCATTGCTGAAAAACCATCAAGAATAAGTGCAAAACTTATGAAATTGGTCATTAAACAATCTCCAGGTTTTGTTGATTTAGAAGAAGAAGAATAAGAGAAAATACCATCACTAATTTTAGGTTCAACAAAAAAGACCCCAGAAATTGACCCTGTTGAACAAGAAATCTATGACTATATAGAATCTCTTGAACATAAAGCCTAAGGAAAAATTGTTGATTTATCTTCAAATCAAGAATAAATTTTGAGTGAAGAAGTTAATTTCAGTCCTCCACAAGAATCTAGAATTGAAAATGTCCTTAAACAGGAAATTTAAGAACTAGAAGTCTTAAACAAGTTTCAGAAGCAAGAAAATGAAGCAATGAAGGTACAAAATGACATTCAAAGGACTCAAAGCGATAATATTCTCTTACATATTTGACAATGGTACAAGAAAACACAAGAAGTTAGAGGCTAAAAATAAATTTCTCAAAAGTAAAATTAGGGGTTTACAATGCATGATTTTAATGAAGAAACCAAGGATGGCAACCAGAACCAGAATCAGAAAAATAGAGAATACTAATTTAGATGTTCTTTCTCAAGCTTCAGAGGTATCTCAGTGACTAAGTGGGTCACAGAATTTTGAAATTTTGTGCATGAGGACTTCTGTGTGGGGGAATGTTGAAGACCAAAATTGTTCCTTTTTGACACATTAAACTCCATTTCCTTCCTTTTTGACCATAATAATCTCAATAAGGTGTGATCTTACAGTACTATTGGCGAAACCGAATACTTAATCATCTTTTATTCACAGTTTCAATGTTTCCTTATTATTTGTTTTAATATTTGCATAAGCTATTGAATTGCATCAATTCTGCAACTAATCATCGATTTTGTAGCTTACTTGAAGAATTTGTAGGTTATGAAACACCATTTGAGGAATGAAATGTATGGACAGGTAGCTGACAACCAGCATAACGATATCCACATATCTTCATGATCCAGCAAGATGATAAGGATGCCATATGAGCAGGTTAACGTGGAAGTCAACCCAGTGGGAAAGGAGCCAAAGTCGGATTAGGCGAGCGAGAACATCGATGATAAGGATCAAGATGATGTTTTGCCTCATGATTTGCTTCTCTGGTAGAAAATCATGAAGAATCACTATTTCATGTTATCTTATGTTATTTTTAGAGTTTCAGTCGAGTAGGATAGGCTTAGAAATTTCCAAACAGTTTAATGAAGGAGGTTATAAAACCTGCCTCTAGGCACGACGATGACACAGAATGGTTATTATTTTGAAATATTCTTTGCAATTATAAAGCGAGCATGTTATTCCTCTGTACATTGCATTTAATGTGTGTTAAAACTCTGTTGATCACTGCATACCTACAACTCATAGGAGGGACCCCTTGGAGCTGTAAGGTTTCATTTTCATTTCTAGTTAATATTCCAGTTTTGTATTTTAGTTATGTAGCATTAGATTATCATAGATAATCTTTCAATTTCAATTTCCAGTGAATGCTTCTGATAATGAGGATAGAATTTGTAACAGAGTTTTCTAAAGATTTCTTTCATATACCTAATCATTTTGTTGTTTGAAGGATGAAGAAAATAAATCAAAATGGATCTATTATGCACATGTAAATTTTAGAGTAGAATCATTTCATTTCAAATTGCAATTAGAAGTATAATTCTTTCAAGGCTTTATCAGTGTGATTTAGATTTGCAAGTGTGATATTTTAATTCCGCACTTAATATTTAGTTTCATTTATGTGAGTGAGAAGTAGATCTTGATTTGCTGGTGTGATATTTATTTTTGCAATTTTAGATTAGCTTTCTTTTATGCAAGCGTAAAGAGAATTTGGATTTGATTTTGTTATTTACTTCTACACTTAAATTTTATTTTATTTCTGTTAGTGTGATATTCTCTTTTCTTGCAAGAGTGACAATCTCTTAGATAAAACATGTGCATTAAAACATCCTAATTCAATTTGAAAATTTACTCACATAATAAATAATCCTATGACAATTGATGCGCACACACTTCATAAGTTTACAAGCCACGGTCGATAATTTATGCAGTATTTTAAGCTTAATTAAATTACCAAACACATTGTTTTTTATAATGGAGCCATACTCCATAACCATGGCATCAACCCACACTAGTTATTGCACTGCTTTCTAGAATGAGGATGGCTCAATCTCTACACTCTCACTCATTAGAGCCATGTAGCCAGTGTACCACTTTGGTGACCTACTTAGCCCACATTGTGATGTGGGTACTCCCACATTCTCTCTAGCCTCATGCAATAACCTGTCAACCTCTCTAGTGTGCTTTCTCCCATCTATGGAAGTCTTTGCATGAGTGGGTGTTTCCACTCCCCGCTCTTTTGCATGTAGCTGCTCCACATCATCCTAAGGTTCCTCCTTTGGAGCTAAAAGCTCCTCAACTGCATGTAGTTGAAGATCCCTCTCAGGGGAAAATCTCATGGCCTTCTTTTCATCAAATTTCACATCTCTGCGAAACACTGTCATCTTGTTGGTTGGTAGGTACACCCAATAATTGTGAGGTGTATCAGTGTACCCTGCAAATATGCCCAACTCAGCTTTTGGCTCTAGATTTTTCTGTGCATCCTTGGTAACTCTTAGGCATGGAATCCCCACAAGGCATGTTTTGGGGCTCAAAGCCCAAGTTTTGACTGAATCTTGTTGTAAAGCTCCGCGAATTACGGGCGCGAGGCGCGAAAGTGTGATAGAGTCACAGGATTGTTCGCCCTAGTTTTGTAATGTAATGTCGGCTTGATATACCTTCCAATGGTCTGCAGACCATGGGATTGTATAAATAGAGAGAGGCTCTAAGTAGAGATAGAGAATAGAAGAGAAATATGAAAAGTCTAAGTGATTGAGTCAAAGTGTAAAGTGTGTCTTTGGGTCGTAGAGTAGGAGAAGGCTTTGTCGCTAAGTGCACAGAGGCCTATTAGTTCGCAGCTGAGTGCGTAGACCCCTACAGCTGAGTGCATAGGGCGAGTTGAGTTTGCAACCAAGGAAGGAATTAATAAAGAGAAGTGTTGTCATAATTCTGTGTATCTATTCTTAGGTTAATGCATGTTTTTTATGATTTGCAAATATACTGTTTATTTAGTGCGCACACCTGTATGAATGATTTATGTTGTTAAGTATAACTTAAAGCATGCAAGTAGGCTAAGATAATCAACTAACATTGCAATACCAGTAAGGTCTTAGGTAATAATGCAGAAGCACGACGTCCAACCCCTGGGTAGGGATGCGTGAAGGCAGTATATCAGACTGCGAGGTACGGGAAAGTGCACGAAGCAACCTGTGCGGAGGGTCAACCTGTGGACCACTTGAACTCATCGGACATTTCCAGGGTGCAAAAACCTGGTTCTAGCACCCTTCTATACTACTTCGGATGAGACCTCGATCCACGCTTTGCGGATTGTTGCCGAAAGGGCTAGTAGTACTGGGATTTTTTTGGCTAACTTAACTCTGAACCTGGGTCAGGCCCCAATAAGCCAACAAATGGTTCTGTTGCTGGGACCGGGATCTGCATAGAGATGTCTGATGTCGTATCACTAGAATCTGACAAAGGAAGGAATTGAAGAGTGGTTGGACAGAAAGATTCACGAGTCCGCAGCGTAGGGAATCCGCGATTATCAAAGGAAGAGTGGTTAGATTGCTCCTTATATATGAAGATCCATGAAATTTTCTTTGCATCCTTACCCTCTGAGTTGTATGAGTGGATTGCGAAGCTAGTAGATAGTCAAGGAAGGTGTAGGCTCGATAAACCTATTGTGGGGACTCCAGAGTTGTTGCACAGACTGGAAGCATCAGAAGATAAGATCGCGTGTTCTATGGATTACTGGTTCAATCAAATTATAGGAGGATTTATCACCGAGTTCACGGTAGATACTTCAGTCAGCTATAGCGAGGCAGAACGACGCTTCCTCAAAGGACTGCGAGGTAATTACGTTAAATCTTTGGACACTTGGATTAAAATGCTACTATGTGAAAAGTGGGTTATGTGAATAAATTGATGTTTGGGGCTACGTGGAGTGGGAGGATATACAGAAATAAAGGTAGTGCAGAACTAAAAACTAGCCCCTTGATTTCACCTCTGCAAGAAAGCGAGGAAGAGCTCGCGAAGGTTTCACCAAGAAGTGCGATCAATTTGATAAAGCATCGAATTCCGTGCATATCACCTCCACCTACACCACCACTAGTTTCACCATCTTCACCCCTGTCTCCACCCACACCACCACTAGTTTCATCATCTTCACCCCTGTCTCCACCCACACCACCCCCGCCATTACCATAATTCAATATGGCAAGCGCGATAAAGTTGCTGGTGTTCAAAGGAGTAGGGAATGAAGATCCGAACCAATTTTGGTTCGTGGTAAGGGTTGTATGGGAAGCGCATGGAGTCACGGATGAAAATATAAAGAAAGCAACGCTGGTTAGCGCTCTGCAAGATCGTGCATTGACTTGGTATATTAAGCATTCCAATGAAAATCCAAATATAGGGGTCGCGGACATCCAAGCTACGCTAAACAAGGAATTTAGTAGGCCAAAATTAGAAACACAATTGATCATTGGATTTAAGGAAATCGCGATTCTTCTAGGCGAGACCCCCTGGGAGCCGGATCAGAGACTGAAGTGTACAATTCGTGAATCCAATATGACCTTGACAGATGGGAAACCCGCTCATGGTTTGTAGCTTCGCTAATGCCGCATCTAAGTAATGCGTTGTCACAGCAGAAGCTAACCACTCAGGCTGAGGCCTTGGAGATCACAATGAGACTGCATGAGACCCCGATACAAGACCCTAACCTGGGAGTTCAAAAAATCCATGCACAGTTGAAAAACTTGTGCCTTGAGAAGCAGAGTTTGAAACAAGATAGGACAACTCGCCCAGAAGCACATGAGGAGGTATGGTTCATAAAGTGAAAAGGCCAGGGACATGACAAGGACCATTGTCCAGTCTTCACAAACTACCTGGCAGGAGGAGGACCAATGCCATCGAGGTCGGAGGCACAAGCAAGATCGAGCATGATGCCTGCATTATGGTGCACGATTTGTCAGATAGGAGGGAAGCATGCTATAGATAACTGCCATCTATTATAGAAGTATACGCAGAATTCCCAACAATTGTTCTATAATTTCTACAGGTCAATAGGCCACGATGAGCGTACTTGTAGAAGTTATGAAATGATGATGGATCAGACTCCTACCTACAGAGTCTAGATCGAAACACGTGCCCTCGATCAAAATGTAGGGATCGCGTGCACTAGATTTCAAGGGCGCGGACGAGGTTGGGGTGGAATGGGACTAGGAAGAGGCCGCAGACAACTGATATGTTACAATTGCGGAGGGCCAGGGCATTATGCCCGTGATTATAAAAATCCAACAAGACCATCATGCTTATATTGTACCCAGTTTGATCATGAGACCGAGGACTATCCCACACTGATAGCAAGGTTGTGCGATAAAGGAGCACTCCAACCTCCCCCAACTAAGAACCTGCAAATGATGAGATTTGAGTCGCGCAAGGAAGACCTGAATGTAAATATTGTGCTTCGAAGTGGTATCACGACAAGAGATGACAAAGGCAAGTAGCCCGAAGAGACTGCCTGGGTTCGTAAGGCTCCAAAAAAGGAACCAAAATTTGATTTAGAGCACGCTAAGGAGACGTTCATGGAAGCTAAGAAGAGCTTCGTGGCGGCCTCCACTTCAGGAAGTAAAGACAAACTAGAACCAGAAATGGACCCATCAATGCTCACTACATTTTTGGAGACATGCCTAAAGTTGTTGCACGACATGAAAGCTATGAAGGGATTGGAAGAACTCATCAATAGATGTGCTGGAACCATGCCAGGAGAACCGCGCATAGTCTGAAAGCTCGGGAAGCACACAAAGCAAACAGGAAGAGAGATGAGATTGAGAACACAGATCGGGGAATATGAGATGGATCAAGTGATTCTGGATCTAGGATCGGATGTGAATGTCTTGCCAAAGCAGACATGGGAGTGTATGGGCAGGTCTGCATTGTAATGGTCTCTTATTCAATTGCAAATGATGAACCAACAAAAGATCCTACCTATGGGAAGATTGTAGAGAATAACGGTAGATATTGAAGGTGCGAGCGCGCTAGCAGATTTCGAAGTGATAGAGATTGTTGATTGGGCACCCCACCAATATGTGCCCTGAGTTAGACAAACTTAAAGCTCTTCTGCATGCGCCAAAAGTGCTAGTGAACCCTCCTCCCCTAGTTGGAGAAAGGAGCATACCTGCATGTTATAAGGCATTGAATTCCAACCATGCATGCACCATATGCGCGGAATATTGGCATTACACTCATCATTTCACCAAAATCCATCGATATCAAGATGCATTAGGTGCACTCACCCAAACCAGTACCCCATTATTCCCAAAAGAGGATGGGTCTAAAACCATATTTTATGTCATGAGGGAAGAAGCTTCTTGCTCCTATCCCTCTTCTGGTCCCTCAACCTCCCACCATGATCAGAGGCAAACTAGATCAGTGGCACCCCTACATACACTCATGTGCACTTTCTGTGACAAAACAAATCATTTGATCAACCAATGCCTCAAATTAAGGGCATTTAATTGATTCTATCTAGTTACCTACATTTCCCAAAGCACCAGACCCAGGCACAGATGTGACACTTGCCAAATTTGTGTAGGAATTCATCACATGCATCATTGCCCCCATATTTCTTGATTCCATTCTATGTTGGGATTCATGCAAGGATTCATCATTGAGAATTATTGTTTAGTTGAATAAGATACTGAACCATCAGATCACACCACACCATAAGGGAATGAGGCTTCTAGGTCCATATTATGTGTGTTTGGGGAAAAAATGTCGCCAACAGTTCAATAAGCCCCCCATCATTACATCTCCTCTCACCATCATTAGTCTAGATCAGGGAAAAACAATCTAAGGTTGTCTAGCAAAAAATATGACCCCTCACATGTGCCCTATGTGATAACCTAAACCACTTGGTAAATCAATGCCACATATTGGGTAATTTTAATGACATATTTCACTTACTGGTTCAAATTCCACAATCTATCTCTCCACTCAAGAGAAAACCACATGTTGTTATTGTCACATCTGCTCTCAATCAAATCATACGAGGAATTATCAATAGCTTCCATGTCTTCGCATAATGACAACAACATTGAGGCAAACCCACACTAGGAAGTCACACCACACCAATTCTAAGATCCACAGATGGCTACCACACCAAGATGCTCCATTCGATGTCATCAACTAGGTGTCATCATCTCATACTATCAACAATGCTGCCACCCACACTATCTCTTTGGCTAGTACTAGTCTGGTGTGCAGTATTTGCACCAGTACCTCTCATAGCATTGAGACATCTCATATGTTACAAACATTTCAATAGCTTAGCGTTCAATGTCAATCTCCTATTGAGGAAGATACTTTTGCCCCTTTTACACCAAAAAGGGCGCAATAAATTCTTCCCACTTGTTATCAACTCACCATAATGGAAATTCTACCAACACCTAATGCTGATGATACGAAACAACATATAATATTTGTTTCCTCATCTGTAAGAACCCTGATTCATGCTATTTTCTCATCATATTTTGGCATCAAGCTACAAAACCCACCACACCAGTGGTAACACAACTGATGGTGCAGACCCATGCCATCTGCACATTGTCAACCTCGCTTGTTTCTATGACATCAACCAACGAATCATATTCTTGCTTGTCGACCAACACAACTAGGTCTGAACCCCAACCTTAAGGCCTAACACAACCTAAGTCAACAATAGATAATATTTTTCACTTAGACGAATATATTCTAAAGGCCATGACATAACATGAATGTCCATGGATGCCATGCACCATCATTCATTTTTTATACCTGAAAAAACGTTCAACCTACTAGCACACAAACCCACGATATTTGTGTCATAGAGTCAAAATATTTCCTACCATTAGGAAAAGTCGATTTGTTAAAAAATACCATCCTAGCACTCACGCATTTGAGGAAGGGAACATGTCAAATATTTCACCTACCATCAAGGTAAATATTTCAAACAAACCTGGTGTTGGGTAGCGAATCCCCCCATAACAAGTTTTGGGGCTTAAAGCCTGAGTTTTGGTCAATGAAATGTAAAGACCTCGTGAAATGTGGGCACGGAGCAAGAGAGCATAGGGTTGTCTGCCCTAAAATAATGCAATTTAACATAGAATGTGTCGGCCTACCCATGGTCCGCGGACCATGGGGTTGTATAAATAGAGCGAGGCTCTAAGTGTAAAAAGGAGTTTTAAGTCAGATGATGTTATTTTGGATGATGAGTTAAGCTCTGAGTCTGTAAGTCCAAGCCTTGGGTTGTAGTAGTAGGAAGAGGCTCTGCAGCTATGTGCGCAGAGGCTTGGTAGAGTCCGCAGCTGTGTGCGCGGACCCCTATAGCTGAGTGCGCAAGGCGGAGTTGGGATTGTACTTGAATAGAGGATTAATAAAAGATAAGTTGATTCTGAAATATTGTGCATCTACTCGTAAATCTGTGTGTTTATGCTTCTGTTGTATTTATGCATCTCTTTATAGTTTTATGATTGAGCACACTTGTTATGAAGGTTGAATGATTAATAAGAATATTGGGTTCACTCAATTAAGTCAAGATTTATAATAATAGCATAGTAAGGATAAACGATCTCGATAACACCTCTTTGCACTCTTTACAGAGCTACGCGAAAGTATTTGCACAAGTTGCGAAGGTCAGACGGCTGCGCGGAGCAATGCAAGTGCGCAGGTTGGTTTCGCGAACTTCCTAGACCTCATCAAGACATGCCTGGGATGCAGAAACTTGGTTCCAGCACCCTCCCATACTACCTCGGGTGAGACCTCAGTCCGCGTACTGCGACTGTTGCCGAAAGGGCTGGTAGTACCAGGATTTGCTTGGCTAAACTCATTACTGAACCTGGGTCAGGCCCCTCATAGCCAACAAATGGTTCCATTGCCGAGACTGGGATCTACCTAAGGGATGTCTGATGTTGTGCCATTGGAACCCTATAGAGGAGGAAATTGAAGAGTGGTTGGACAAGAAGATTCACGAGTTTGTGACACAAGAAAATAGAACTCCACAGATATCCGAGAAGAGGTGGCTGGATCACTATGTATATACGAAAATCCAGGAGATCTTCTTCGCATCCTTCCCTTCTAAACTATATGAGTGGATTGCGAGGTTAGTCGATAGCCAGGGAAGGTATAAGCTCGATCAACTGATAGTGTGGACTCTAAAATTAGTGCGCAGACTAAAGACATTGGAAGATAAGATCGTGCGAGTTGTAGACCATTGGCTCGACTGGATAATAGGAGGATTTATCACTAATTTTGCGATAGACATGACCGTGAGCTACAACAAAGCAGAGTGACATTTTCTCAAGGGACTGCGAGGTAGGTACATTAAATCCTTGAATACCTAGATTAAGATGCTTTTATGTGAAAAATGGGTGATGCAAATTCATTAATGTTTGGAACAACGCAGAGCGGAAGAATCTACAAAGGTAGCGGGGAATTAGGAAACAGTCCCTTGATTTCACCTTCGTGAGAGAGTGAGGAAGAGCTCACTCGGGTCTCTCCGAGAAGTGCATTCAGTTTGATAAGGCAACACATTCCGAAGTTACCACCTCCACTTACGCCACCACCCGTTCACCTCCTTCACCTACATCTTCACCCACCCCACCTCCACCAACACCATAGTTCAACATGGTGAGCTCGATCAAGCTACCCGTATTCAGAGGAGTAGGAAATGAGGATCTAGATCAGTTCTGGTTCATGGTAAGAGCAGTGTGGGAAGCACAAGGGGTCACAGATGACAACATTAAGAAGGCTACATTGGTGAGCGCGTTGCAAGATCGTGCATTGACATGGTATATCAAGCATTCCAATGATCACCCAAATGCAGGAATAACAAAGATCCAAAATGCACTAAACAGACAATTTAGCCGACCGAAATCAGAGACGCAATCAATCATCGGATTTAAAGAGATCGTGATGATTCTAGGTGAGACCCCCTGGGATCTGGATTAGTGACTGAAGAGTATGATGCACAACATCACACATGGTTTGTGGCGTCTTTGACACCCCACCTGAGGATGGTACTGTCACAGCAAAAGCTTTCAACCTAGGCCGAAGTGTTGGAAATGGTGATGAGGTTGCATGAAACACCGATACAGGATCCAGGGCTGGGAGTTTAACAAATCCACGCGCAACTACAGAATCTTTGCCTGGAAATGCAGAGCTTGAAGTAGAATAGGGCGCCACGGCCAGAAGCGCGTGAGGAAGTGTGGTGCATAAAATGCAAAGGCTAGGGCCATGACAAGGATCAATGTCTATTATTTGTGAACTACTTGGCAGGAGGGGGGGCGATGCCATTGAGACCAGAAGCACACATAGGGCCGAGTACAACCCCCACGTTATGGTGCGCGATCTATTAGATAGGAGGAAAACACACGACGAACAATTGTCATCTGTTGCAGAAGTATACATAGACTCCCCAACAGCTATTTTGTAATTTCTACAGGTCAGTGGGCCATAATGAGTGTATGTATCGCAGCTACGAGTTAATGATGGATCGAACCCTAGCCTATAGAATGCAGACTGAAATGCGTGGCCTCAACCCAGCCGTGGGGATGACGCGCTCTAGATTTCAGGGGCGAGGTCGAGGACGAGGAGGAATGGGCCTAGGAATGGGCCACAGACAATTAATTTGTTACTATTGCGGAGGACCAGGGTACTACGCTCGTGATTGTACCAACTTGACGAGAGTATCCTGTTGATATTGTGCTCAGTTTGACCATGAAGCAGTAGATTGTCCTGCGTTGATCACACAGATGTGTGAGAAAGGTGTACTCCAGCCTACTCCGACCAAAAATATCCAAATGATGAGATCTGAACTGTGCGAAGAAGTCCCAAATGTGAACATTGTTATCACTCAAGAAGCGATTACCAAATTGTTCACACCTATTTGTTTGTGAAGGTTAGGTTTTAGTCCAAGTTCAGTTTTTCCATGTTCAATGTAGTGTCTAGGTCTTTAGAATCTTTGTGGCATGGTTATATAAAGGTAAATAATTAGTTCTCATTCATCATTGGTCCCATAACCCACATAAATTCCTTGTATCAAGTTTGTTTTAAGGTCCCGATGTGTTATAAAGCAATTTAGGTGTTTTCGTAGCGCGAAAACAAGTCTAGGCGTTTTCGTAGCACAAAACCCAGATTTTACACTGGCTGCGCTACGAAATCGGAGATTCGTGCAATCCGCAACATATCTTTCCTAGCTGTCATATCTGTCACATTCAGTTATGGTTGCATCATCCACTGCCAACTTATACACTTCGCTTATCATGTCGAACCGCTTATCTTCATCATTAGAGTCGTTAGGTACCCTGGTACGCTCGGATTGCAAGTTTCAAAAAGAGCCAGGTATTCACAATCATGATTATGATTGTATTTATTGCATGAGGAATAATTAACAAATGTTAAATTTGAATTCCTAAAATGTCAAGCGAGGCAGCCATCAAGTGAGGCAGTTATCAAAGGTTGAGACAACGTTAGTCTATCAAGTTTTCATTACACTGAAATATCATGGAAGGATCGACAGAAAAGAAAGAGCACAGGTCAGGTAAATGTTTAAGGAGTGAGCCTGAAGCTCTGGACATCATCTTGAAGAATAGGGAAGTGGAACGTGCATTTAAGTAGGTTGGATGTTGGAATTTCTCCGAAAAACTCCAGGGAGGTCATGCACAAATCACCAAATAATTTGCCTTGAATTTCACAGGTTTGAATTCAAAAGTTGGTGTGCTTGAATTGCAAATTTCACCAGAGGTAATCTCCACAGTCACTGAGATTCCGAGAGGACAAGAAAAATGGTTTAAAAATTTTAAATTTGATATGAACCCCTGCAAAGAATTTCTGAAGCCAGAGTTCATTAACTCAGATTTAAACAAGTCTGTGCCTAGAAATTATGTTAAGGACTCATATGCCAATTTGCTTACCTGCATACAGAGGTACCCAACCTGTGAAGGGAGATATAATAAGGTGTATTCATATCATTTCAAGATTCTGCTGCATTTCACAGGAAAGACATTTATTGATTTACCTTTCTATTTATTTCGTAGCTTAAGCAAAATGTGTGACAATGTGCAACTAAGGAAAGAAGCTTGTGAGACCTCATTGTTTCACCACGGCTTAGTTAAGTTGATTGTTTTGCATGAACTCCAGAGAGTAGGTAGGGATTGGCCCACTTTCATGTTTATGTCTGGTTTTAAAAATGAAACTGGTCTTAGCCCATAAGTTGCGAAAGCTTCTTCACCAACCACTGATCATTGTACAAAAATGGGATCCAAGAGATTCACAAAATTGAAAGCCAGGAAACAAATAAAGGAGCCTACCAGATCGCTGGTTATTCAAGACACACCCCAGTAGTCCTTGAAAGAGAAAACTCCAATCAAAGAAGTTAGAAGTGAAGCATCTATAGGAGAAGTAGTCCAGAGAAGAATGACCAGGAGTCAATTAGCTAAGGAAAAAGGCAAGAAGGTGGTTGATGAGGAAAGCCCTGTTTCAAAGGGAAGCTTGAATGACTTACTGCAAGCTATTGACATTGAAGAATCTCCCTTGGTTCAAGCAGATTTTATAGGATCAAGTAAAGACAAAACTAAAAGAGTCAAAGCCTCGAAAAAGCTCAAGTTTGATGACCAGGTTGCTCAATTTGTCTTTAAGCCAAGAAGACCCATGATGAGGAATTTCAAATAGATGCAGGAGATGCTGCCAGAAGCAGGTGGAACAGAGGAGATTGTAAAAGCTCATGACAGATCCTTGCCTTCATCAGAAACATCATCACAGTTGCATAGAGAAGATAGAGGAAAGGCAATCATCTCGCTAGAAGGAAATAGTGTTGAGGAATTGAAAAATAAATTAAGGTTAGCAAATCTTGAAATTGATAAATTGAAGAAAGCCTCTAGGAAGCATGCAATCAAGGAGGCTCATTTTGACAAAATGCAAGCTTTGTGAGAAGATAAAACATTCCAAATACATGAGGTGGTCGATTGTAATACACAATATTATACTTGGACAGTCCCTGCACTAAAGGAGGCATCATTCATCAGAAGGGTTAATACAAAACTAAGAGCTGGGATCATAGTAATGAAAAGGCAAATTGAATATTTGAGGATGTAGTTGAGTCAGCGGGAAATATCTCCTTAAGAAAACCACACAGCAAGTAAGGTTATATTCAAAATTTTGATGATTTACTTTGTTACAGTTTCTTGAAGGATGATACATCTCTACTCAGTTTTGATAGCTTGAGGGCAGTTGAAAGGGATATGTCTAGATAAAAGAGGCTTAAGTTAGTCAGATTTTGGTATCAAACAATGTTTTGTGATTACATAGCAGTTTCGTAGCGTGCTACGAAATTGCTGAAAAGACACATAATGCACAGCAGTTTCGTAGCGCGCTACGAAACTGCTGAAGCCACATAATTGAACCCAGTTTACCAATTTTGAGCAATCAAAGGGAAATTTATTGAAAGAAAGATCTGATATTTGGCTTTATGTAAAAAAAACTATGTTTTAGTAATACAAGACTTGGCTTTACTTCTCAGGTATCAGAAGGAATTTATTGTTTAGAATGTTGTGTATTATCCTCTCCTCAGTATTTGCAGTGGTATAGATGTGTGATTACTTAGAAATCACTGATTGTGCTCTAATTTCCTTCACATATTTATAAACTGTGTTGTCCTATATGTTTCTGGTGTATTCTGAATGGTTGAATTCTAAATGTCCTAACTTCTATGTAAGGTTGATATCATTGTTATGCTGAAACTGTTTTGACTCCATAAGCCCAATGGATAATCTCTAATTGTGTTTCCACCACTCTCATTTTTCTATCTTTGTTTTATAAGAGTTACCCATCTTAATCTTAATCAAAAAATCATTAATCCTTTGAGAGAGCCCTCTCAGGTTGGGGAGGCTAAACCTTAGCCTAAAGTAGGTTTGAAATAGTTACTTAAGGTCTTCCTGGTCAGCAGCCTTCCAGGGTCAGATTTTAAGATAACAAACATAGTGCTCAAAAGCGGTGCAACCACAGGGGAAGATAAGGGGAACTAACTCGAGGAAGATACATGGGTTCACAAGGCTCCCACAAAGGAACCTGAGTTTTACTTAGAACACGCAAAGGAGACCTTCATGGAAGCTAAGAAGAGCTTCGCGAAGGCCTCTACTTCAGGTAGTAAGGATCAACCAGAGCCAGGAATGGATCCTTCTATGCTTACTACCTTTTTAGAGACATGCATGAAGCTGTTGCACAATAATAGGGTAGTTAAAGGACTACAAGAGCTGATCACTAGGTGCACAGGGTCGGGTGAACCACGCGTAGCCCGAAAACTAGGAAAGCATACACTGTACACTAGAAGGGAGATGAGATTGACAGTGCATATTGGTGAATACAAAATGGATCAGGTAATCTTGGACCTGGGGTCCGACGCGAATGTGTTACCTAACAAACCTAGGAACACATGGGCAGGCCCACGTTACAGTGGTCCCCTATGCAATTAGAAATGGCGAACCAACAGAAGATTTTGCCCATGGGGAGGTTGCAAGGGGTAGCAATTGATATCGAAGGCATGAGCACGCAGATGGAGTTTCAAGTGATAGATATTGTTGATGACAACAATCCTTATCCCACGTTGCTAGGAATAGACTGGGCCACTGATATAAATGGAGTCATCAACCTGAAGAAGTGGAAGATGATATTTGAGAAAAAGTCCCTACGCGTAGTAGTTTTGCTAGATCCAATCAAAGGAGCGTGCTACACTTAACCTGTGCGTGACTATGACAGTGACGATGAGCTAGATTGCATTTACTAGATAATGGTGCAAGACCAGTATTGGGCGAACCCGATTGTAGATGGGAGAATCTTGTGGGAACGCAACAGTTCCTGTACTTCGAATTCAGATGAAGAAGTAGAACGCTAGCAGAACTAGTTACATGAAGTGACAACGTTGAATTGCAACATGATGATTAGATCACTGTGGTGCGTGATGACAGAAGCAAGGGAACTACTAACATATGTTGGGGTAACAACGGTGAATGAATTCCTAGACAAATTTGAAAGTGCAGTACCAAAACAACAATGGTATGGTGCACCGGAATAGGCGTTGCGTGTGACACTCACACGATGGTGGAGTACACATTAGAAGACTATTGGAAACTGACGCAAATGTAGAAGATGGATGCACTTATGGTTTGGAATTCCCCATCGTCGAACAGGAGCTGGGCAGCTAGGATGACGCAGTTTGCGCGCCCACCTGTGTCGATGGATGCATACGTGTGCTGTGCAAGCACATCCCAAAATAAGGATCGAAAATCAGAACTCGACGTGGTAGCAGGAAAAGCGATGCACACCACAAATATTCTACATTAGAGCATTCACAAAGCTATTTGGAATCATGAACATAGTTTACCAGGTGGGACGAACTGATTGGGACCTGCACATGCCAGTGGTCTGATGGGCCTATGGGGCCATGTACAAGAAACTGAGCATGGAAATGATTCCGAAGATGATGAGTAGAGTCGAGGTCATAGCTTTGGGAAAGAATCCTCATGCAATAACTCCCATAATTGCGACAACATGCGAGGACCCGAGCGAAGAGATTATGCAACCACATGAGGATAAACATATGCAAATTCAAGAAGCCATTCAGTGAGGGAAACATGGGTTTTGTGAACTCAAAGAAGATCGGGTATGACTGAAGCAGAAAAGCATATTAATGGATGAGGATATCAGGAAACCGAAAACCAAAATCACGCAAGAATTATGCTTTGACAGAAGGAGGGGGCCACGTATGGGTAGCCCTACCACCACACTAGAATATTGTTGTCGAGAGTTTTTGGCTATACTACCATGGTTGCGACCGCACCTTATCAGACAAAGTAACCAAGGAGCCCACAACATAAGGAAGAACGCGAGGTGCTGACTGGTGCGATGGTAACTAAGGAAGGCTTGCGGACTAGGTTGGAAGGTGACTTGCTGCCTTGCACTAGTAGTGCAACCACCTAATTATCCGTAGAAAGCACAGTCTCAGTGTTGAAAGTAGTTGAAAGAGAGAGTGGAACTATAAACAAGTCCGTAGGAGAGCTGCGCGGGAAGGAGGTTACGCGCAAGGTTAGTATGTCACAGGGGTTGTGGTCGCACATAAGGGGCTGCGCTGCTGCATGGGTAGGCTGGAAGGTGACCATTGATGTCACTGTTCATGACAAGAGGACCGATTTAAAGCAGGAAGGAGCGGGCGATGGGCAATTAAGACAGGAATTAAGAGCTAGATTCGGGATGATTTGCCGCCAAGAAGTTATTAATGACTCAGAAGTGGAGGGAATGTTCGAATTCAAATTCAAATAATACTATAAGATCCCTTGGGCTAGCTTCGAGGCAACACTTGGTTGTTTAAGATTTGAGCCACCCTTGAGTACATGACCGAATGAATCCAGTGTAGACATGATGATGGCCGTGAGAACCAAAGTGCGATTCGTGGAAGTTACCCCAGAGCCCTGTATGATCCAGGATGAGCTTGGAGAGGTGGCAACTACACCAGAGGTTTCAAAGTCACCACGCATGCAACGAACACAGAAAGACAAGTAGACAATAGGGCTAGTCTGGGTATCACCACGAAACCCACAATTTAGTAAATTGTCAATGGCAGATAAGGGCAAAGCCGTCACCTTTGAAACAAAGGAGGAGGAGGAAGATTTGCAAGCCCTGATCACCCAAATTGAAGCACATGATGATGAGGTGGAGAATGTCTCCGAAGTGCCTTCGGTGATAAAGTTACCCCCCTACATCCCCCCGTGGAAGGGGAAAGCCAAGATACTGAAGGACCTAGAGGCCACGAAGAGTGCGCTCCAGACCCCACTCCTTCTTGATGAAATAAGGCTTGAAGGTCCGCTGTTGGGATGGGTACCTAATATGAAGTTCGAGGAATGGGACCTCGTGGACAGTGAGAAGTTCCCACAGTTGGCTGCGGAGAAATTACTAAAGTAGAAATGGCTATGCGGTGTAGAGAAGGCTGGGCTACTCCATCTATGATGGATACCCCACTACCACTATGACCCCGTCACTATTTTTTCATCTGGCAGCTACTATGCCTAGTATATGATGGGTATCTCTGGTTAGAGGAGCTGATTCCCATCAGGCATATCTAATTCATTGGATTTCTCGGCTGCCCATCAAAGCAAATGACCTCGTAGCCATAGCGGGAAAGAGCGGCGACTTGGCCCTCGCAGAAGCTATGAAAGCCAAATATAAGCTAGAGAAGAGGAAGTGAGGGTACATAATCGCAAGCATCAAGGACCAAGGGTTGCACCTAGCCACCCAGTTGCTGGCCGACAAGATGATGAGGAAATGCCGCGCAGACGAAGTGCCAACGTCTGTGATTGCATTGGCAAAGCAATGCGCAAAGGGGGTCCAATTCAACTGGGTGCAGATCCTCTGTGACGAGTTCTTGACAAACCACAGGGAGGCCCAGGAGTAGGGTAAGACCTTCCACTATGTGTGGTTGCTCTTATCCATCCTGTTGGTTACAGGAGAACTACCAAAGGAAAGCCAATTTCCCACGATTGAGGGTGACCTACCCAAAGCCGCGAGGTACACCTTGCTCTGGGCAATGAAAGACGTGACGAGGATTCGCGAGATAAAGGTGTTTTGGGTGTTCGTAGAAGCAAGCATACAAACATGGATCAATCGTAGGCCATGCTTGTCCCCTATAGTCCATAACAACTTACAGAGCGCGGCAGAGTTCAAGGCGAATATGCATAACCTATATATCCGGGCACACAAAGATCCCGCATGAACATGGGTGAAGCTCCCATTCATTGCAGCAGATGATGCAATCTTTGCGGTAATGGAGTCCTGGCATCTAGAGTGGCGTGCCTCGGACTTGGCAGAAATGGAAAAGATCCCAACACAGTAACGAAAGAAGGATACCAAGCTACGCATCGCGTAATTGGCGGAGAGAAGGCGCTAGGAAGAAGAAGCGGCCACGCAACAGAAGGCGGCTAAGGCAATAGCGGCAACGCAAACAACAGAGACCATAACCGTGGCCACCAAAGAGACTGAGGAAGGCTAGGAAATGTACACAGAGTAGAACATATAGGGGAAGGCAGAGACAGAGGAACGCATAGACCCGACACCAAAATCAACCCAACTCAAGAGGTCACATGTCCATGATAAGCCAGCCTTGCAGAAAAAGACAAAATCCATAAAGTCCTCTGCCAACCCAATCCAACTCACCAAGGGAGACCTTCTTGACATTGGTGAAAAAATTGGCGATGTCACTAAGGATGCTTTTGACGAATTAATGGCAGAGCATACAACTATGTTGGGGGCGCTCAGAGTGCAGTTGCAGGAATTACTGGTGCGACCCCCAGGAATGATGGCACCACATGTTGTAGTAGGTACATCCGAAGCCGAGCCGATGTTGCGTGCTTACACCACGAACACTTTGTATTACTAGAAGGCGTTGTCTTAGCAGTCGCCGAGTGCGAAGGGGCCACGATAAGTCAAATGAAGGGCTGGGGGTTGAATTTGGCCGCCCTTCCTAGAGAAACCCTATACCAACTACAGAATGGGGTAACTGTTGAGCTTCATGCCAGGGAGGGCCGCGCCCTCCAGGTCTTGAGCGAGAAAAAGTTAAATTTAGAACATCTCAGCCTACAGTGCGACAACCTGATCGCACACACCCTGGGATTGGAATAGGCTGTGGAGGAGGCCTATAGAAGCATACTAGAGTTGGCTGTGCCGACGGTACTCACAATAGCAGAAAAGATTCACTAGCTAGCGGCTGGATTCTGCAAGGCCTAGGAAGAGGCCGCGAAGGTTCAGTTGGAGCTGAACTTGCAGATCGCTGAGCTGCGGCTAAAGGCGCAACCCTATGCACCGCTAGAGGTCAGAGAGCAACACGACCAAGCCATTCAATTGAGGTTGGAAGCAATAGAGCACGCTATACAGGACTGAACGAGATTTTTGGATCAGTACCTCCTCACGCTCACCTCACTGTAGGAAGATCCAACCATACAACGTCTGGAGACAGAAGCATGGCAGTTACAATAGGAATATGACAATATCAGGGGAACTGCACAGATGGTCACCCTTACTCAGTGCCTTGTGAAGATGAAGGAGGCCCCGACTCTAAAGAAATAGGTGGATGCCACGTGCCAGAAAGAAGCAGTGCTTAAGGTGCGCATCCAACCTTGGCTCGAGGAAGCATTCACGGTCATCGCCACGATCGAGGGAAAGCTAGCACAGATGCAAAGTACATATGTGCTAAGGCAAGAAGTGCCCCTAACAATGATGCATCAGAGATTCACGCACAACTGATATAATGAACAAGGAAAGAGTGTGTTGCAGACGTAAGCGAAGTGTAAAAGTTTCTGGATGGACTCCTCGTGATCAGGGGCTCAGGACCAAGTGTCGTAAAATGGTCAAAAATGAAAGTTCTCAAAACTAGTTTGAACTTGAATGACCAGATAGAGCTCATCTTTCTGATTCCGGCATCGTGAACGGTTCAGCAAATGGTCACCGCATGAGAAAGTTATGCTAAAAAGAAGAAATGTCCAATAACATTGAATTTTGAATTTTTTTCAAAAGAAAAAATTAAAAAAGAATATTTCGCAAAATATTCTTTGGAATATTCTAGGGGATATTCCTTTTGGGTGGCCAATGAGAAGCTACCACGTGGCATGGTGACGTCAACGGATTTGGATGGCATATGTGTCAAAATATATGGGTGGCAGAGAGGTTCGACCCTGTGACCTCCGGTTAAGAAGGTTCATGTCTTACCAACGAGCCATATGGTTGGGACTTGTTTGGAGAGTGGAAAAAACTCTATATGAGTTTTAAACTTCATGGGCGGGGACTGAAGGGGGCCAGCCCCCATGTATATGTGACCTCTTGCCCAGAACCGTGGGCCTTACCATAACCGCCAGCGTCATAAACAATGGTCACCGCTTAAGAGTTGGCTTTCACATGCAAGAAATCCGAAGTTAACATACAGTTCCGTTTAACGTTAATTCAATGGTTCAGCACTAACTCCTAGTTTAAACCATCGACTGTTCACATGTTATTTAATATAACTCTAGTTCCAGCAAACCATTACGATTAGTCTGGCGGGATTTTTGGCAAATCGCCAAATTTGGGCGGTCCCGCCATAATTGGCAGAGCTAATTGAACTTCCACTACAGTTAACTGGAGTTTTTCTAGGTAAGATTGGTAGTTCAGTAAACGAGCCTTAACTTTAGCGAGGAAAGTCCTTTTTGGACGAATATTTTTTTTTGATTTTGAGTGATCAAATGATTCTGAAGCCATTGGCATAGGTTAGAGAGCAATCAAAGGTCATTTGCAGGTGTTTTTGCTTCGTGGAGCCACCAGGGCCCAATATTGTGAGAGTTGTATTGGGTTGTAGGTACCCATTGGTAGTGAACCAATAGTCAATCCTGAAGATTTGAGTGTTCTGAATCCATTTTTACAATCTATTTCGACTGTAGAGGCTTGTGTTCAGCTGTAGAATCATTTTGAGCTTTTAATCAAATCAAGGACATGCCCATTTGGGAGCCTTGGACCCGGAAGATGTAGCCCAGGAGGGGTGAGCTATGTTATCAACTTCTTTTGCATCTGTGTTTGAGTTATTTTCCTGAACAAATATGTTTTAGTATGTTAAACAAAGAAATGAATTAATTCTACTACACATAAAAGGGTCACAAACAGCTGAAAAACTCATTTGTTTCTAACAACAAGACATGTACATCACTTAAACATATATGTTTACTGAATTGAATACCTTGCTAAGCATTTACAAGTAGTTTCAAAGGCATATCAAGTTGGTATCAGAGCTATGTTGTTGTTTCTTTGTATCAAAAGCAGTCAAATAAAGCTATAGATAGAGCCTGAAAAGAGCCAGGAAGCCTTCAAAATGCTCTTGTTATACAATTGCAAAGTAGATAAATCCTCTTTTCAGTCAATCTCTGGTGTAGTTGTCTTTTGATTGTTTTTTTGCAAGGATATTTTGACTGCCTTGCAAGTTTTAATCATAATAGCTTGATTGTATAGCTTGAAAGGTGTTTTAAGCAGTGTTGAAGATTGATTGCTTTACTACTTTGCAAACTGCATGTTGTTTGAGTTTGCAGAAGATTGGGGATAGCCATTGAATAACTAAGTCTTGGAGAAGACAAAAAGGAATAATAGATATTTTCCTTACCCCAAGGACCTCAAGACAATTCGTGAAGCACAAGAAGTTTGATGCAAAACAGGTTGTTTGAATAAGAGTTTGACTTTGCAATCATTTGATTCAGGAATTTGTTAATAGATTCTGAATTTTGTTGAAGCTCTTTTGTTCATTTTTATAATGAAAAATTCCATAAGTGAGTTCTCAAAATCATCCTCCTTCACAAGATTCTTTGATGAAGGCTTGAAGCAAGAATTTTTCATCATGATGAATATGGTGAGAGAAATGTATGAGGATGAAAGAAAGAGCTCTAGAATTCAAGAGCAGTTGAATTCCATGAGGGAAGAGAAGCAGTTGCTTTCTGACCAATTGCAGGAAGTGGAAAGCCAACTTCATACTGCAAACATGAATCTGGAAAGGATGCATGAGTTGGAGACACAACTCCTTGTTGCCAAAGAAGCCTTAGCCAAGTATCAGCTTGAAGAAGAGGTAAACAATTCTAGTTTGTCTTCAAATTCTTATAAGAATGTTTATGTTGGTTCTTTTGAGAGACATACCAGAGGCATAGGGTCCAAGTTGAGGTCTAAAATGGGATATGAAGGAAAAGGATTGGGCAAACATGCACAGAGTATAGTTGAGCCAATAATGGTTGAAGTAAGGCCTAAATATTTGGGTCTTGGCTGTGGACAATCTGATGGAGAAAGTTCCAAAGTAGCCATGAAGGCAATTGGAATAGTTCCTAAAAGGAGTTTCATTTCAGGTTCTCTATCTCAAGGTTGTGTCCTTGATGAATGCAATAGTTTGAAACATGCTTTGCAGGAAGAAGGTGTGCATAAGCATGCACTTGAACAAGAAAGTGGCGAAAGCTCTAAAACCATTGAAGGGATTGATAGTGTTCAAAAGGGAGCTTCTTCTTCTTTCGATTCACCTCCTTATGAAGCTAATGAAGGTGAAAGAGAAAGGTATAAATCTGATTTCCATCACACTTCCTTTGATCATGTAAAGCATGGAAAATTTCCGCATAAGCATTGGAAAAGAATTGCATGTTATTTTTGTGGTTTGGTTAACCATAGTGTTTCTAGATGTTGGAAAAGAATGGAAACATATAGGAAAATTTTGAAGGAAAGGAGGCAAGAAGCCAAAGTTCCGTTGAACAATGCAAATCATGTTGTCAAGAAGATGAACATGTGTTGCACTTATTGCCATAAGCAAGGACATACTGCTGAAAGGTGTTGGACTCTAAATCCAACAATGCTTCATTCATTTCATACTACAGTTCATTTCAACATTTCAGTAAGCTTTTGGGGACCAAAAGCCTCTCATTTGGGAGGTGTGATCAGGAGCTCAGGACCAAGTGTCATAAAATGGTCAAAAATGAAAGTGCTCAGAACTGGTTTGAACCTAAAAAACTGGATAGAGCTCATCTTCCTGATTCAGGAACCGCAAACAGTTCGGAAAACGGTCGCCGTATGAGAAAGTTATGCTAAAAAGAAGAAATACCCAATAACATTGAATTTTGAATTTTTTCCCCAAAAAATAAAAATAAAAAAAGAATATTCCACAGAATATTCTTTGGAATATTCGAGGTAATATTCCTTTTAGGCAGGCCAATCAGAAGCTGCCACGTGGCAGGCTCGAAGGCTGCCACGTGGCATGGTGACGTCAATGGATTTGGATGGCATATGTGTCAAAATATATGGGTGGAAGAGAGGTTCGACCCCACAACCTTAGGTAAGAAGGGCCACGTCTTACCAACAAGCCATATGGTTGGGACTTGTTTGGAGAGCAGCGAAAATTCTATATGAGTTTTAAAATTCAGTGGGCAGGGACTGAAGGGACCAACCCCCATGTATATGTGACCTCTCGCTCGGAACCGTGGTCCTTACCATAACCGCCGGTGCCATAAACAATGGTCACCGCTTAAGAGTTGGCATTCACATGCAAGAAATCCAGAGTTAACATACAATTCCGTTTAACGTTAATTCAATGGTTCACCACTAACTCCAAGTTTAAACCACTGACTTTTCACATGGTATTTAATATAACTGTAGTTCCAACAAACCATTACGATTAGTCTGGTGGGATTTTTGGCAGACTGCCAAATTTGGGTGGTCCTGCCATAATTGGCGGAGCTAACTAAACTTCCACTATAGTTAACTGGAGTTTTTCTAGGTAAAACTAGCAGTTCAGTAAATAAGCCTTAACTTTGGCTAGGAAAGTCCTTTTTGGATGAATATTTTTTATTTTTATTTTGAGAGATCAAATGATTCTGAAGCCATTGGCATAGGTTAGAGAGCAATCAGAGGTCATTTACAGGTGTTTTTACTTCGTGGAGCCACTAGGGCCCAATATTGTGAGAGCTGTATTGGGTTGCAGGTACCCATTGGCGGTGAAACAGTAATAAATCCTAAAGGATTTGAGTGTTTTGAATCCATTTTTACAGTCTATTTTGACTGTAGAGGCTTGTATTCAGTTGTACAATCATTTTGAGCTTTTAATCAAATCAAGGACATGCCCATTTGGGAGCCTTGGACCCAGCAGATGTAGCCCAGGAGGGGTGAGCTACGTTATCAACTTCTTTTACATCTATGTTTGAGTTATTTTCCTGAACAAATTTGTTTTAGTATGTTAAACAGAGAAATGAATTAATTCTATTACACATAAAATGGTCATAAACAGCTGAAAAACTCATTTGTTTCTAACTGCAATACATGTACATCACTTAAATATGTATGTTTACTGTAATCAATACCTTGCTGAACATTTACAAGTAGTTTCAAATTCAGATCACCGCGCGAAGATCACCGCACCAGCCAAGTGACTTGGGATGAGTCACAATGATTGTGTTGGGGGCTTGTTGGGCAACAGATCCCCCCATAGCAAGTTTTAGGGCTTAAAGCTCAAGTTTTGGTCAATGTAATGTAAAGACCCTGCGAAATGCAGACGCGAAGCATAAGAGTCTAGGGTTGTCTGCCCTAAAATAATGTAATTTAATGTGGAATGTGTTGGCATACCCATGGTTTGCAGACCATGGGATTG
Source organism: Pinus taeda (assembly GCA_000404065.3). Classification (NCBI taxonomy): domain Eukaryota; kingdom Viridiplantae; phylum Streptophyta; class Pinopsida; order Pinales; family Pinaceae; genus Pinus; species Pinus taeda. The sequence goes on from APFE031044764.1 coordinate 78,728, forward strand.
TATAAATAAAGTGAGGCTCTAAGTGTAAAAATGAGTCTTAAGTCAGATGATGTTCTTTTGGATGATGAATTAAGAATTGAGTCTGTAAGTCCGAGCCTTGGGTTGTAGTAGTAGGAAGAGGCTCTGCAGCTGTGTGCCAGAGGCCTGGTAGAGTCCGCAGATGTGTGCGCGGACCCCTGCAGCTAAGTGTGCAAGGTAGATTTGGGATTTTACTTGAACAAATGATTAATAAAAGATAAGTTGATTATGAAATATTGTGCATCTACTCGTCGGTTTGTGTGTTTATGCTTTTGTTGTATTTATGCATCTCTTTATAGTTTTATGATTGCGCGCACTTATTATGAAGGTTGAATGATTAATAAGAATATTGGGTACACACAATTAAGTCAAGATCTATAATAATAACATAGTAAGGATAAAGGATCTATATAGCACCTCTTTGCACTCTTTACAAAGCTGCACGGAAGTAGTCACACAAGTTGCAAAGGTCAAACGGCTGCATGGAGCAACGCAAGCACGCAGGGTGGGTTCACGAACTTCCTAGACCTCATCGGAACTCCCTAGGGTGTGGAAACCTGGTTCCAACATCCTCCCATACTACCCTGGGTGAAACCTCAGTCCGTACACTGTGGACTGTTGCTGAAAGGGCCGGTAGTACGGGGATTTGCTTGGCTAAACTCACTGCTAAACCTGGGCTAGGTCCCATGTAGCCAACACATGGCAAATTTGAAGAGATCTCGCTGGGGGTAGCATGATTTCTAGAGGAAATGATTGCATACACATCCTTGTTCCATGAATACAAGGATATTTTTTCATGATATTACTTTGAGATGTTAGGCATTAGTTCCACCACTGTGGAACACCATATTAACACGTGGCCTGACACCCATCTTGTTAGGAAAAAAAAATGTCAGTTACATCATTCTAAGGCAGAAGCAATCAAACAGGAAATTAATAAACTCCACAAAGCTTGATTCATCTATTTTATCGCTTACACGTCTTGGGTTTCTAACCCTATACCTGTCATGAAAAAATAGGCACCATCCGCGTTTGTACTAATTTCCGAGATCTTAACAAAGCGTGTCCCAAAAATAATTACCCTACACCATTCATCGACCAAGTCATTGACGCTTGCGCCAATCACGAGGCCCTATCCTTCATGGACAGGTTCTCTTGATATAACTAGATCCAAATTCGCCATACAGATCAATACAAAACCACATTCACAACCCCTTGGGGTACATTTGCATACCATGTTATGCCTTTTGGTCTTAAAAATGCTAGTGCAAACTTCTAGTGGGCCATGAACTACATCTTCCATGATTTGGCTCATTTTATCTTCACCTATTTGGACGACCTTATAGTACGATCCAAGAAGAGTGCTAAACATTTGGAGTATCTCTACATGGTTTTTCAGAGATATCAACTGTATAACCTATGCTTGAACCCTCTCAAGTGTGTGTTCTATGTCAACGCCATAAGAATAATGGGATTTATAGTTTCCTAAGAAGGTATTAGTGTTGACTCTCTGAAAGTCCATGCCATTAAAGAAGTACTACCTCCAAGAACTTTGAAACAATTACAAAACTTGTAGGGTAAGGCCAAATCTTGACAATGCTTTGTCCCCGATTATGCTACTTGGGTGCAAGGCTTCCTGCACCTCCTTCATCAAGATATTCCCTTTCAATGGGACGATCATGCTCAAAAATCATTTGAAGCTCAAGCTCCTTTGATTAGCCTGCTCGACCGCAATAAAGACTATACCTTTATCTATTAGCATCACATGTAGGCATCAATGGGGTATTAGTCTAGGATGGACCAGACAACAAGGATCACATAATTTATTATGTCAACAAGAACCTATCCAGGGTTGCATTGAAGTATGAACTAGAAGAAAAAACTACCTTAGCCCTAATACATTCAGTTCATAATCTTTGACATTATATCATCCTTCGGACCACTACCATAATAGAAACTATTAACCCCGATCGATATCTACTCACTTGCCCTATGATGAAAAACAAATACACTCAATGGATTGTTATACTGTAAGAATTGGATCTATAGTTTAATTATCCTAAAAGCAAAAAGGTGCTCATCCTCGCTGAGTTCATCACTGATCTCCCAACAAAGACCCAAGGATCTCCCATTAGTGATTCTCTTCTTGATGAACATCTATTTTTAGTATCAATGAATGACCCCTGGTATGGTGATATCCTCCTATTTTTACGAACTCAAAATTTCAAACCCCAAAATACCTGTGACGATCAAAGGCACATATGCCACTAGGTCCCCCATTACTTTCTTCTGGGGGATGTCCTCTATTGAAGGGGCATTGACAATATCCTTTGTTAGTGCCTCACTCACTCACGAACAAGCCGTTTAAGCCTTAAATGATTTCCACAATGGGGCTTGTGGTGACCACCTCTCGGTGATGGCCACTGCTCAGAAAATTCTCCATGCCGGTTATTTATAACCCACCCTTTTCCATGATTGCATACATGCAGTCAAAATATGTGAGCGATACCAATGATACACTCATAAGGCGCGAGCTCCAACCACTCCCCTACATCTGGTCATTGTTGCTGGCCCCTTCTACAAATGGGGCATAAACTTAATGACCTATAACTCCCCATCATCCGGAAACCATAAGTATAATGTGGTTACCGATGACTATTTCACCAAATGGGTAGAAGCAATGCCCACATATAGTAACATCACAGAAAACGCTGCACACTTTTTCTTTAACCATGTCATAACATGGTTTGATGTTTCAAAGGAGTTGGTTTCTGACCATGGTAAACATTTCAAAAATGAAAATTTTCAGGATTAATCCCAAAACCTTGGTTCCTCTCATGAGTTCGCTTCCCCATACTACCCTCAATCCAATAGTCAGGTAGAAGTTGTCGACAAATTTCTCATAACAATCTTGTAGTGTATGGTGAAAAATAAAAAAATCAGTTGGCACCACATGGTGTTTTCAACCCTGTGGGCATACAACATAATAGTCAAAGAATCTACAAGGTTCACACCCTTCCAATTAGTATATGGGGTTGAAGTTGTACTCCCCATTAAGTGTGAGACCTTGACCTTACACTCAATCATCAAACTTCTCACTGACACCAAATATTTGGAACAAAGGTTGGTACAACTAGATTTGGTCGATGAAAGTTGACGAGAATCTCTCTAGCATAATGAAGCACACAAAACTAGGGTCAAATCCTCATTTGATCGCAATGTCACCGTTCAAACATTTACCAAAGGTGATTCAGTCCTTTATTACGATGTTTTCTAAGAGCCGGTAGGGCCCGAGAAGTTTGAGACATTATGGAAGTGTCCATACATTATCAAACATTGCCTCTTTATTACTGTATCCAAACTAGGATACATTAATAAAGATATCTTCAAAGCCATTAAAAAAGCCAAATCTGGAAACAATAAAACAAAACTAACAATTCCCAAGCTACTAGTGCCTACCTTCCATATATTCATGGTGTAACTGACAAACTAGCCAAAATTCTCTTAAAAAAGAATATCAAAACCTCATTCAAACCCTTGACAACTATTAGACAAAGAATGAAATCAGTCAAAGACAACCAAGAACATCTCCAGCAAAAAGGTGTTTATATTATCAATTGTTCCTGTGGAGAACAATATATCGGGGAAATAGGTAGATCAGGCAGTATCAGGCTAAAAGAACATAGTGCAGATATCCTTAGGGAAAGAACCTGTTCCTCAGCCTTGGCGGAACATGCAGGTAAGACAAACCACCATATATGCCTTGAAAACACAAAAGTCATTGCAAATGAAAAACACTATTTCAAGCGAAAAGTCCGAGAAGCTCTTTAGATCATAAAACACCCACATAACCTCAACAGAGATGGAGGCTTGGAAATTAGTAGGAATTTGACCTCTCCCCTCACCCCCATGGATTAAATTGACCCTCCTTTTTCTTCTTAACCTCCCTTCTTTAGATCGAATCGGCTCCTCTCCTAACCAAAAAACTTTGTATACTACATTATCTAACTTATAAGCTTAGAAACTCGTCATTAATAATACATTAACCTCCTAAAAAACTTGCATGAATTAAATAAATTAAAAAAAAAAAAAAAAAAAAAAAAAAAAAAAATTAACAAAATTATTATAAAAATTACAATTAGTTAAAACAAATCATTATGATAACTTATTTAGTAAAATAAAATTTAATAAAAAAACTCAAGCAAATAATAAACAACTATAATAAGTATATACATGTATAATAAATAAAATTAAAACCATATATAACTTTTTATAATACATTAACAACATATAAGCTCAGAACACAACATTAATAATTCATTAACCTCCTTAGTAACTAAAAACTTGTAAAAATTAAACAAATATAAACAAAATTCATATAAAAGTTACAATTAATTAAAACAAAATCATTATGAGAAATCATTTTATTAAATAAAGTATAATAAGAAACTTATTA
>APFE031044765.1:926-26957 GCA_000404065.3 Pinus taeda
AAAAACAATATACCCTTATCATTATTTGAAACAAAAGGCTAAGAATAAATTAAATTACCATACCGAAACCTATGAATATAATGCTTAACATTGAAAATTGGGAAGCACGATCATTTCAAACATGGGAAACCACGTTTTTCTTGTTTTATTTATGGAAGCATGTTCAATAGTGAAATTTGGGAGAGCTGGACGCCGTTTTTTTGGGTCAATTCAAAGTTGAAATTTGTTAGGCATTCCTTAATTTTTAAATCGCAAGATTTTGAAGTGAACACGTACTCAATTGTCAAAATCTTTGAAGTATATTAAATTTCAGGTCATGGGAACTTGTAAAAGGATCAACTTCCTCAGATCATATATCTGAAAATATAGCGCAAAAAGCTCTAAAATTCGGACCCGAGATTCAGCGTGATGTCTTCTCAAATGGGTTTTTTTTTCGACTTCTGAAACATCACAGAAAAAAAATTTATAGTGAAAATGCCACAATGACCTGTTTGGAGCAGCGAAACCCTAGAATCCAAAGCTCTGATACCAAATGTTATGAAACCAGTTCAAGAAAAGATAGAAAAGATAGATCAACGCTTTATAATTCAGCCTCTTCGAGGGGGCAACCTCTTTTACATTAAATGAACAATTCTTGGATGATTCAAATGACAAAACCTCCTTTCTATATATAGGAGTCTAAGGAGTCACAATATAACCCAGCCGACCTAACAATAATAATATGAAGCCACAATAGTAACATTAGTGGGCTTATATGGGGTACCATAGTAACAATATGGGCAATATGTGGGTACATCAATATAATAAGTGGGTTGTACTAATAACAATAAGGGTTACACTAGTAGTATAGGGGCCTAACACTGTCCAATCTGCATCGGTGAAGCCTTGAAGCTTCATTCCCTCTATCCTCTTGTACCACAATCCATACTCGGTAGTGCATATGAGGCACCATAACACATGCTTTTCTTCCTTCCAATACAAATTGGTAGGCCTCACGATAGCTTAACTAAGTTGATTTACTACATAGCACATGTCGAGTCTTGTGTTCACAAGATACATCAAAGACCCCACAAGCTGCCTATAAATGGTAGCATAAAACTCTTCACCTGAATTGGAGTTCTCCTTCCTCCAGTTTGTAGCTAGAGGTGCGTCCATGGGCTTACAATTCTCCATATGAAATATTTGAAGTATTTCAAAGACATACTTCCCCTAAGACAAACAATCCACCCTCACCTTGCCATATTTCCAGCTCGGGGAATTAATGCATTAAGCCCATGTATTTCATCATTTCATCTCAAATTCCCTTGCAAGATCCTCTTTGCAAGAGAAGATCAATTGCTCATCACCTATCAGTATTAAATCATCAAAATAGAAAACAAGAATAAGTAACTTACCATATACCACAATATGATAGAGGTTCACATTTGCTTCACTTTTGGTGAAGCCCAATCCACAGTGATAATTGTTGATCCGAGTGTACCATGCCTAGGGTGCCTGTTTGAGACCATACAATGCTCTCCTGAGTTTGCACACATGTGACTCTTGATCATATGTGTCAAATCCCTCTGGATTCTCTATGCAAATTTCCTCCTCGAAAACATTGGTGAGAAAGGCGGTATTCACACATATATGGTGGATTTTCCACACCATCCATGCAACCAATTCTAGAATGGATCTAATCGAGGAATATCTTCCAACTAGTGCAAAAGTTTCCTCATAGTCCACTCCCTCTAGCTGAGAGAATCCTTTGGCCACAAATATGGCCTTGTACTTGATGCTTCCATTCACTTTGTAGATCCATCTGGAACTAACCATTAATTTCCCTTCTAGTCTTGATGCCACCTCCCGTATACTTTTTTTCATGATGGATTCATATTCTTCCACCATGGCATCAACTTAAGTAGGTTGAGAAACTGCTTCCTCAAATGAAGAAGGATATGTCTCAATGAGCTCTGTCATGAGAGCCATGTACCCAGTATACCTATCAAGTGACCTCCTCTACCTATGCTATGATGTTGGGGCTCCCACATTCTCTCTAGCATCCTACAATAATATATCAACTTCTCCAGTTCTCTTTCTCCCCTCTGGAAGATTCTGGTTGAGTGGGTGCCTCCACTCTGCATCTTGTCTTCTCTGGTGCATGTGGCTACTCCACAACCTCCTGAAGCTCATCCTGAGGCTCATCCTTTGGAGCTAGAAGCTCTTGCTTCAGTGGGATACTCAAATCTCATTCCATAGAGAATCTCATGGCCTTCTCCTCATCAAACTTGACTTCTCTCCTCACAATTATCATCCTCAGTGAAGGTAAACACACTCGGTAATTGTGTGGAGTTTCGGTGTATCCTACAAAAACTCCCAACTATATTGTAAGCTCAAGTTTCTTCCTTGAATCCTTGGAGACATGACAATAAACTAAAGCTCCAAAAATTATGAAATGATACATATCAAGCTTTCTCCTAGAGAAAGATTCCTATGGTGTGATCATACCAAGTATTCTATGAGGACTCTGGTTCTACAAGTAGACTATAATGTTGCATGCTTCTACCCATAAATGTAATGGAAACCCTTAATCATGCAGCATGGCTCTTTCTACTCCCACTATGCTCTTCTTCTTCCTCTCAACTACATTCTGCTGTGGGTTATGGGATGCTATCATTTCTCTTCGAATACCTTCTTTGGCATAGAAATCCTTGAAGGCATGTGAAACAAATTCACCTCCACTGTCACTCCTGAGAGCCTTCACCTTCTTCCCAGTATCCTTCTCAACCAATGCCTTGAATTCAACAAATTTTGAGAAAACTTCATCCTTATTTCACATGAAGAAGATCCAACATTTTCTAAAGAAATCATTAATAAAAATAACATAGTACTTATGTTTTGTTGTGGAAGCTGTAGAAAAGGGTCCACAAACATTAGAGTGGACTCACTCCAAGATTGCATCTTCTATGCTATCTCGGTCATGGAAAGCGTATTTGACATATTATTTCCCAACCCTTACAAACGTCCTGTTGGTCAAGGGAGCCTTTAGGGAGATTGGTGGTAATTTGCTGCATGATTTTTAAGGTACCATGGTGTAGATGACCCAATCTCTTGTGCCATATTTCTCCAACATATTGAATCTGTGCTTTTTTCTCCTTACTTCTCAATGCAATGCAATCTCCCACCTCAAGTTTGTATAGGTTCTTGACATGAACCCCAATTTTCTTCACTTTCCCGGTAGCTATGTGTCTCGAAAATGATTTCCCTTTACTAAAAATAACATCATAGATTGTATCCTCCAATATTGCTACAAAGATTTGGTTCTTCTCTAGTAGAGGTAAAAACATAAAATCTTTGAGAAAAAGATGAGAGGTTTTCTCCCTCTCAAAGGCGACAATAACAATTCATGTAGCATTATACCTCCCATCATCCCCCATTTCGATATGCATATGGAGATCCTTCTCCTCCAGGCTATTGAAAAACTCCTTACACCATGTCATATGCAACGAGGCACCAGAATCAAGGTACCACACAATCCCCATAATAGTTTTTCCCATGCATGCTATTAGGGTGAAGTCTAATTCAAATTGTGGAGCCAATAATTCACCTCCTACTCCTCCTGAAGGCTTCTTGTTAGACTTCTTGTGTGGACATTTTGTTGCATAATGCCCATATTTGTGGCAGTGGAAGCATTTTATCTTGATAAATTCTTTCTTCTTGCCATTATTTTGGCTGGATTCAAGTTTTATTTGGATCTTCTTTCCTTTTCCTTTCTTCCCCTTTCCTACCAAGGAAACTTTTTCTTCATCCTCTGCTCTAGATGATGTTCCATCTCTAGTATTTCTCTGAAACTCTTCTTGAACCAAATCAGACCACAACCTTTCCCAATTCGGTAATTTTTCCCTTCCATTCACAAAGTCGTCGTAGCTATGCTAGGATTTTGGAAGGCCTAGAAGATATACGCTCACTAAGTCCTCTTCTACAACATTCACCCCAACCCCTCCAAGCTCGTCTCGACGCTGTGTGAACTTGGAGTGATATTATGGAATAATATCATTCTTTTGCATTCTTATGTTTCGAAGTTTGTCTTTCATGGCCAATTTTCTATGGTCACTGCTATTTTCGAACAACTCAGTTAGTTTCTTCTACATAGAAAATTGTGTCTCTTTGCCATGGAGATTTGAGACCACATGGTCTTTCACACCTTCCAGAAGAATTCTCCTAGATTTTGCAACATCCTTCTTACATTGGGATAATTTTTTTTCATAAGACTGCTGGGGTTTTTAATGTTAGTTTTAACATATTTCAACACACCATTATCATCAAGAACTTCTTCCATTTGATCCTTCCAGGCTATGAAATTTGAGCTACCCTCTATCAAAGCCTCAATTAATTTGATTGCATGCACTCTAAGAATTTGCCTAAGATTATCATGGAATGCACACTACTTTTCTCATATAAGCATGCACTGCATGATACATCAAATCACACAAACTACATTATAAAAAAAATCCAAATGCACTATAAAAGTGTGCCCATATTTAACATAGAAGGTAATCCAAACCAACACTGAAACTCCATGAGAAAGTTCCACAAACCTATCTCAGAAAGAAGGACAAAAAGCCTAAGAAGGATCTCCAAATGGTGGCCGAAAATGTTAGTGAATATCCCATAAACAAATGTTGATTTCAATCATTGTGTATGGCCAAAATTAGAGCTTTAGGATATGTGCAAAAACAACTATTAACTATGTGATTTCATACACCATGTTTTCTATCTTGAATATCACATGAATGGTTGTCCCGAAACTCTACCACAAGTGCTATGATTCTTGTTGCATGCCTGTCTTGGTATGGTTTTGCGATGATTAGAGCCCAACAAGAAGATTCATCATTTTCATTAGTTGAACCCTGAATTTGGTATGCTTGTACAATGTTTTTCTCAAGACGGAGAGAAATTTTGACATTGTTTCCAACTTTTGTTGTCTGGATGTACTTGGTGCAACAATCGTAGTTTTAATTTCCCTATAAGCAACTCGAACATTGGTTTTCTTAATTTTCCAAACATAGAGAATTCCTTTTATATATTTTCAATGACATTCATACATGTCTTCCTGCTTTTAGCATCTTGGATACCCAAAATATTTGTCACATGTTTTAGTTTTTATGTTTGATCAACCCATGCAGTGTTTGAGATTGTGCAAGAACTGAATGTTTCTCAAAATATTGTTGAATAACATTACTGACATGATCTCTAACAATGCGAGTAGGGATAGGCTCCCCAAGGTCCTCTATTGTGATTGCATCCAAATTTTCTGCAAACCTTCCACCCCTTTCCAATCCGCTGCAACTCCATGTTATCCTATCAACTTGAGAGGGAACAACCCATTCTTTTGGTGGTTGATCAACTTGATAGGGCACATATGTTTCCTCTAGTGGTTGATTAGATTGAAATAGAACATCTTGTTCCCCTAGTGACAATTGATTAGCTTGATAGGGCACATCTTGTTCCTCTAGTGGTTGATCATCTTGATAAGGCACATCTTGTTCATCTAGTGGTTGATTAGCTTGATAGGGAACACATTTTTCCTCTAGTGGTTGATTATCTTGAGAGGGCACATCTTTTTCATCATGTGGTTGATCAAATTGATACGACACATCTTGTTCCTCATGTTGCTCATCAATTTACATCCTTGCATAGTGGAATACAAAATAGACTTATAAGTCAAGTGAATCATAAGTATTTAATAGTAGATCTACACATGTTTATTTAAGAAGTCGCCATAGGTGAAAGGTTATGATATGATTGGTAGGGTGTTCCCCTTGTTTTACTTTGAATTTAGGGATATCCAATGGGAAATTGGTTGACATGGTGGGGCATTGATGATTATGAGAAATGGGCTCATTTGTGAGTTTCGTCAAATATGGGAGATTTAAAGAAGTGATAAATGGTATCTTGTTGGTGTTAGCCATGATGTAATGAACTTGTGTGTTGGTGTTGGTATTGGTATTCGTGTACCCTATGGGATAGTATTTGTTGGGGTACCCTATGGGGTAGGGTTAGTTGGAGTATCCTGTAGGGTAGTGTTTGCATTTACTTAAGGGCTAGTGGTGGGGGTGGCTTGAGAGGAGTTAGATCCCAATAAGTGGATCCAAGAATGGATGTGCCAAACAAGGTGGATTGGCCCTCTCTTTTGTGCCATAATGGTGAGAGACCAGGCATTCCTATCAGTAATGGTGGGATATCTTCTAGGAGCCTAGAGTGATGGGTAACCCTTGGGTCCCCTATGGTTCCCTAGTAAGTTTATGGGAAAATATGGCAACACACATTTTCTTTAAGAAAAACAAATGAATCACATATATAATACAAAGCAAAAAATAAATGTTTAATTTTCCCTTTAATTATAATGTGTGAAATGATCAATAAAAAATGTTTTGTCAGGTTTTCCATATGAGAATAATTCTTAAAAAGACCTAACGTCCTTCCTTTCAAGTAGTAATTGGTCCTTGTGAATATTCTAGTGTAGGGTATCAGGGCCATGTCATGAATATCATTGGAAATTCTTCTAGCAAACAAAAACCAACCAAGGTATGGACATGGTTATAGTGCCCTTGGGTACTAGGGCTATGTCTCGAAAGAGTTGGCAATGCTTCCACTAGCATGACCAAAACAACCTCAAGTGGTTTGTGCTACCGCACTTGCTACCTATAGGGAAATATGTCCTAGATTTGATGACTAAGTTACCTACATCCTGTGGGGATGAGTGAATCTCAAATTCTGGTTGACAGTTTTGGACCCAAAACTCCTACCAAGTTTCAGGAGACAGAAAGGAGGTTCATGATAGTCCGCCACCTAAGGCTTACCCCCTTCATGGGTTTCTTCTAATTACAGGATTTTTCACTGGATGATTTAGGAATTTAAACTCCCTAAAAGACAACTTCTATGTTTCAAGATGAAAACAACCATGAAAACGTATGTGCTACCTATCCACTTGGTCCTAACCTGAACTATAAATTTTCTTGTGGCCCTTGTGGGTAATTTAATGTGTTCAAGTTAAGGTTGCTTTTAGAAGGTCTTTGCTTCACTTAGGGCATGAAAAAAATATAAGCTCAAAGAAACAAAATACAAAGATTCCAAAAGAGGATACCCTTTATACCAAGTTTAAGTGAGCTTACTATGTGGAGCGAAGGTGTGTGCAAGTGAAATTGTGAACATTCAAAGTGTGAATCGCAATGACATCAACATGTAATGATACTTTACAATTTCTGTAATTACACTATGTGATGTTTGTTCCTTGCAAAAAAATAAAATATGTGTGGATAGTGGGCCACTTACTTTTTCTTAATTATGTTATGTGCTCACATATAGAGAGATGCAAAAATTAGTGCTTTGAGAAATATTTCAGACACTCCCACAGGTTTGCAACTATAGTTCAAGGGGGGAGGTTTCTACTTTATTTCTTTACCAACACCAACTCCTAGTCCAAAAATAAAATCAAATAATGACTTTGGTTAGAAAACAAGTAAAAACAATGTGTGGATTTAGGGCCACTTACTTTCCTTCTAGTTAAACTAGGTGTGATGTGAATTGGAATGAGAAAAACAAGTAAAAAAGTTATGTGGATTAGGACCACTTATTTTCATCCTAGTTTTAATTTATGTTTGTGTGCAAAATTTCAAAGTAAAATACAAGAAATTACTCTACTTGTAATGGTTAGTAAAGAAAATTGGTTAGTAGTGATAGTGTGTGCAAGGTGAATAATGCACATACAAAGCATTTGAATTGCAAGTATTTGGTTATTAAATCTTCCAAAAGAATCATTCACATATACATATACTTTCCTAAATTAATATAAATTTTCTCAATATTTACTCAACTTATACACATTGATGCTTGGAACAAATCGAACTCAGATGAAACCATTATAGATTAAGCATATGAACAAATAAATTACATCAAACCAAGCCATTGAAATAGCTCAAATTTGTTGCTTGTGCATAAATCATGATTTAAATTCAAGGGATACCACAATTGAGAACACCCAATAGAGGAACGTGTTGGAAATTTAGCATTGTCTAGATGGCTAGTGGTTGTGATTGTGTTGGAATTGATGTCTATTGGATTAGCATAGTGATGATTGGTAGTCAAGGATAAAGAGGAATCCTATGGTAGCTGCAGGCTTCTGGTAGAGACTCATCACAGTAGCAAGCTTATTGGAAAAGGCATAAAATGATGAATATGGTGATTGGGAGTCCAAGAGGAATCCCATGGTTACTGCAGTGCTCTATAGAGAACCATCATAGTAGTAGGCTTACTAGAGAAGCCATAAAATTATGACTATGATGACTGGGAGTTCAGGATTCCAGGCACAAGAAGAAGAGTAAAGGAGAAAAGAATGGTAGATATTTTGCAACCATTTTATAGGTATAACATGGAATCAAAGTCTACATTGGACTCTCTCCATTGGAAAGTGATCTAAAAGAGCTTTCCAACGGTGTGTAGAAGTCTAAAAATAGACTCCTGTATCAAAAGTTATGGTCTGCCGAAGTTAGGATCTTGAAGTCCTAAGAAGGCCGATATATTAGAGGTTGGAAGAATATTGGGACATCAAAGAAGGCTATATCAGAGGTCAGTAGAGTAGAAGGATGAATATTGGAGGTCAGACCACATCGGGACTTGATATTGGAACCTCGGAGCAGGCTATATCGGAGATTGGAATATTGGAACATCGGAGGTCAGAGCATATCAGATATCGAAAGTTGGAGGCCATTAGAATATCAAAGGTCAGAGTAGGCAGATATTGAAATATTAGGAGGTTGAAGCCATCGGAACCTCGAAAATTCTTAACACTTGATTTTGAGAAGTTATGATATGTGGATTTGCTGATATTATTAAAAGCGTCGAGGGATGTGTGGCAGGTTTAACAAAGGGTTTTGTTGCAAAACCAAGGCGTGTCAGGACCCCTTCTCTCTCCTTCAGTGGACACATGGTGACACATGATTGGCTCTGAGAAGCTACAGTGGAAACTGATGTTAGCATGACATCGTAACAGGTGGATAAGTGGCATCTTGTTTTGGCAATTTCAGTGGCCCAATGGGGCAAATCAGGGTGACACGTGTCATCACTCAGGAGGTGCCACGTGGAGAAATGATGAAATCATGATGTCATAGCGGAGTTCAGCATATCAAAGGTTGAGGGCCTCTTAACCCATGTGCAAATGGAACTTGCAAATGCTACGATAAAATGGGATCTCATATTATTTGGCGCATGGTCGTGTGGAGACCAAAAGAACCAAGGGCTAAGCAGAGGGAGCTAAAACGTAATCGGGATTTTGAAAAAGTTACAATATGAAGGGGATTTGTTATAATGCTAAAGTGGTAAGCTATGTTGAAAAGTGTGCAACAAGAAATGCTAAATTTAGAATATGCTAAAAATAGAACTCCTAAAAATGCACTTCTAAAAATAGCAGTTTGGCCAATGAGCATTTTGGCCACCTTGGGTGAGAGGTGAAACCGCTAAAAATATAATCTTCTAAAAATAGCATTTTTGGGTCCCTTCCTATTTTTAGCAGTCCCTGGTCTAACTATAGGAAGTAAAATCAAATTTAGTCTTAACAATAGTTTAAAATATTAATTAATTAATCTCCACGAGTTAATTAATTATGGAAAATTAAACTTGAAGTCTTTGTGAGAACATGCAATTATTTGTCCCGCTGATTAAGGAATTTATCCTTGATTTTCTCCACTAATTGAGGAATCAAGTATGAGTTCTATAATGAGAGGATCAGTTGACTTAGTTTTACTTAATCAAGTCCAATTATATTAGTTTAACAAGTTGTTAAATTAATGAGATATAGTTTGTTAATGCTTGCATGCATGTGACAACTATTATTTCAGATAACTGAGCATTCCCTCATGGATAACTGATGCATGTTAGTTCAGACAGAGACCTAGTTGAGTTCAGATGAGGGACAGTGTACTATCAGATGCTTTGATATTTCTAGTAAGTATTCTTTGCATGGAGAAGGATCAATTTCCAAAAGAAAGATGTGATAGAGGAGATTGGAGGACTTGTGGCCTATATATTGAGGCCTAGGTAGTCTATGATCTTCATCTTTTGATTGCAGAGAGTATAGGATAGCTCTTGAGCTGATTCTTTTTGTAAACAAAAGAGGATTTCCACTTGATTGATAATACAGATAGGGGTTTTATGCTGGTGCTTTCCCCAATGATATATCTTGTGTTATGGTTGATTATTTCTCTTGATCAGTTATATGTGTTTATGCTTGATGTTGCTCATGAAACCAATTATGCTTCCACTTAATGTTTTGTAGAACTGATCAAATATTATGCTTTAGTACATTGCATATATCAATTTGATCTATAGGTGTGAAATTTATACATGGTATCAGAGCACAGGTGATCAAGGAAGAATAGTATACAAGCAAGAGAAATTCGAAGTTTATTATTTGGGATATAGATGTCAAGTTCTTATCATATCTATTTCACCGATGGCTTTCTATGGTTTGAGGCTTGAGTATGCCATTGATTGTAGCTCAAATCACATAGCTTGGAGGGATCACATGGAGGCAGTGTTGGAAGATAATGGCCTTAAGGACTTCATTGATCAAGAAGTCCCTAAGCCTACTGATGCTATTCAATTGGCGGAATGGAAGAAGTGTGTGGCTAGAGCTAGGAGAATCATCCTAGAGGGAGTTCAAGATCACATAATTTCAAACTTCCATGGGAAGGAGACTCCGCATGCAATGTGGAAAACATTGAAAGATTTATATCAAAATAACAATGATTAGAGGAAGCTGGCACTGAAGGACAAACTTCGCAAGATCAAGTGTGAAAAGGGTGTCACTATCTCTACATTCTTGAACAAGCTCACCACTTGTAGAGATGAGCTTGAAAGTGTAGGGGTCGTGATTGCTGATGATGATATGGTGAGCCTAGCACTCCTTGGCCTTCTTAAGAGCTGGCATAGCTACTAGGACTCAGTGAATGGAAGGGACAAATTGCCAGATTGGGAACGACTATGGTCGGATTTGATGGAGGAGGAGATCAGACAGAGCACCAGGGAAGGAGCTTCTTCATCAAAATATGATGATGAAGAGAACTTGGTTTTAACATCTAAAGCTAAGAAAAGGAAATGGAAGGAATCCCAATCCAATTCTTATCAAGGAGGGAAGAAGTTTGACAAGTCGAAGGTGAGATGCTTTCATTGTCATGAGTTGGGCCATTATGCTACTAATGTCCCAAAGAAGAAGTCCAAGAAAGGTTCCTCCAAGGAATCTGATGGTGATGCACTAGCTTCATAGTTTGAGATGGATTTCTCACTTATTGCATGCATGGTTTCATCCAGCATGAGATGTGTTTGGTACTTGTACAGTGGAGCCTCTTTCCACATGTCAGGTGACAAGAATATTTTTAGCACTTTGGAGGAGAAGGATCTCCAAATACAGATCGAGATGGCGATGACGGAAAGTACCGTGTCTCAGGTGAAGGTACGGTTGTGTTTCAAAGGGAGCATGGTTCTCCCCTCACTCTTTCTAATGTTATGTATGTACCAGGGCTGAAAAAGATTCTTGTGTCTATTGCTATGCTTGAGGATAAAGGCTATGATGTAATCTTTAGTTTGGGAAAGGTTTTCCTAAGGCATATCGGCATTGGACAAACCAAACAGATAGGGATTCGAATTAAGAATCTCTATAAGTTACAGGTAGAATGTTATGTAACCAGCTCAAGAAAAGATAGAAAAGATAGATCAACGCCTTAGAATTCAACCTCTTCGAGGGGACAACCTCCTTTACATTAAGTAAATGAAAAATTCTTGGATGATTCAAATGAAAATACCTCCTCTCTATATATAGGAGTCTAAGGGGTCATAACATAATCAGAGCCTACATAACAATAAATTAAGGGCACAATTAATAACAATAGTGGGCTTCTAAATGGGGCACAAAGTACAATATGGGCACTACATGGGTAATCAAATTTAGATAAGTGGGTTGTACTAATAACAATAAGGGGTTACACTAGTAAGTATAGGGGCCTAAACATGCTCCTCCTTCTTCAAAAAGTTGTTGTCCCTCAAACGCTTGAGTAGTTCTCTTGATGCTTCCTAATATAAAATTATTGTCTCCCATGTTGAATCTTCAGTGGGTAAAATTCTTCCACTTGATGAAAGATACTTCTGAAATTGGATCGATTTTCGTAGCTGTCAGGTTATTGTTTCTGTGACTGCTCCAGGTTCCAATAAATGAATTTTTCCTCCTCTTCAATTCTGGCAAATATTGTTTGAATTGGGATCTTTTTGCAACTTTTGAAATAAGTTGCCATACTTCTTTGTCCTTCTTCCATTCATCCCTTGCTTCATTTATCCAATCTAGTTGGATAATAGAAATAGCACAAAGCAATGCTTCCACATCCTCATTCTTGAAGAGTCCTCCCATTCAGTAAGGTCGCCATTTTTTAAGTGCATGTAGTATTGCCAACATTTCCTTCTCATAAATAGCTTGCTTGAGATGTAGCAATAAAAATACCCAATCACCTACATCAAAAACATTTTCACAATGATGTTGATCTACCTGTTGTTTCATTTGATTTTGCACCAAAGTGGCGTTATCCTTTAAAAGTGGGAGAACTTGTTATTGATGCTCGACGTGATCTTTCACTGCTTGAACCTTTTTCTTCTTGATATGTCCTTCTATCTCTAGAGTTTGAGGAGTGGTAATTTCTTCCAATCCTTTACAAGATATGGTCGGATTCATTTCTTGATGCTTGATGTGATCTTTCACTTCTTAAACACTTTTCTTCTTGATATGTCCTTCTATCTTGATAGTTTGAGAAGTGGTAATTTTGACCAATGAATTACAAGATATGGTTGGATTCATTTCTTCTTTCTCGATGTGACCTTTCACTTCTTGCACCCTTTTCTTCTTGATATGTCCTTCTATCTTGAGAGTTTGAGGACTAGTAATTCTTGCCAATGCTTTACAAGATATAGTTTGATTCATTTCTTCTTTCTCTGGGGTGGGGTCCTGGCATATATCCTCTTCTTTTGATGTTTCTTGATCCTTTTCTTCCTCCTCGTCATATTCTATGTAAAATAATTTCTTCTCAGCATACTTATGACCTTTAGTGCATTTTTTATCACAATTGTAACAAAGCCCTTTTTCTCTTTTTTCTTCCAATTGTTGTGGTGTAACCCTTGTAGGTTGTGGAAGGCTAGGAGAAACAACACTTCCATCTTTATAGTTGTGAGGGGTAGACTTCCTTGTTGCCATAATTTTACTTTCCAATATCTAACAAATCCCTTTTACTATTTCCAATTGTTGTGGTGTTTCTCTAAAGAAGGTGTTGCTCTTTGTATCCTCATAATGTGGTATCATTTCCTCCGTGAAAATTGACCATGTAACAAGTTTTTTACGAGAAGAAAGCCCTTTATACCATAAAAATTGATCCGGTTCCAAATATGAATATGCAATGCATACCTTTTGTAATAATGGTACACCATGTAGATCAAAATATTGCTCCATCTCACTTATCTAATTTACTGGATCCTTGCCATCAAACTTCCTCATCTTGCTTTCTCTTGATTTTAGGAGCTCGATCTTGAAATGACTGTAACTTTGTACTTTCAGATCTTTAAGTTCTGAAACTACGGCCTGTAGTAGTCCTCTGTGTCCTCTTTCCAATGCCACCAGTCTGACCCCAATTGGATTCTCCAATGAAGAGTGATGCCAAATCTCCCACAGTGACCTGATTATAGACTAATTCAGTAGAGCAAACTTGTATGACGTGCCACGTGTCCCTGTTTTGACCTTTAGCTCTGAAAAATATATACAAGAAACTATAGTCCGTCTGTTTTTGTACCTTCTTACGAAATTTTTATCTGATGCTCAGAGAGAAAGTTATGACGATTTTCCCCAAGTCACCTGTTTTAAATGTAATTCAGGATTTTGCAAAAGGACCAACTTCCTCAGATCATATCTCCAAAACTATAGCGTGAAAAGCTCTGACGTTCGGACCTGAGATTCAGCACGATGTCTTCTCAAATGGGTTTGTTTTTTAGCTTCTGAAATGTCACAGACAAAAAGTCATAGCGAAAATTCCATGATGACCTGTTTGGAGCAACGAAACCCTAGAATCCAAAGTTCTGATACCAAATGTTATGTAACTAGCTCAAGAAAAGATAGAAAAGATAGATCAACACCTTAGAATTCAGCTTCTTCGAGGGGGCAACCTCCTTTACATTACATAAATGAAAAATTCTTGGATGATTCAAATGAAAATACCTCCTCTCTATATATAGGAGTCTAAGGGGTCATAACATAATCAGAGGCCTACATAACAATAATAATGTAAGGGCACAATAATAACAATAGTGGGCTTATATGGGGCACAATAGTAACAATATGGGCACTACATGGGTACATCAATATAATAACTGGGTTGTACTAATAACAATAAGGGGTTACACTAGTAGTATAGGGGCCTAACATAGAAGACTGTGTTGCATTGAGTTCCAAAGTAGATGTGGTGCATGGCCAAGATATTGGCGAGTTATGGCATAGGAGACTAGGCCACTTGCATCACGGGGCTTTGGAGATCATGTAGCAAATTTCTACCGGATTACCCAAGTGCAAGCTGGAGCAAACGAGCACATGCAAAGGTTGCACTTTGGGTAAGTATGCAAAAGATTACTTTCATGATCGGGATAGTAGAGCAAGAGAGTTCTGGAGTGAGTTCATTAAGATGTATGCAGGCCCTTCTCTACAGCCTCCACGGCAAAGCATAGGTACTATGTTATTTTTGTTGATGATTTTTCTCGTAGATGTTGGATCTACTTCATGCAAAAGAACGATCAAACCTTCTTGAAGTTTTGTGAGTTCAAAGCTTTGGCAGAGAAAGAATCAGGGATGAAAATAAAGGCCTTGCAGACTGATAACGATGGAGAGTATGTTTCCCAACAGTTTAAGGACTTTTGTGCTTCAGAAGGAATTAAACGGGAACTCACGGCACCTCATAACCCACAACAGAATGGGGTGGCCGAAAGGAAGAACAGGTCTATTGTAGGAGCAGCTCGAGCGATGTTGCATGACCAAGGCCTACCACTTCATCTGTGGGCTGAGGCATGCAATGCGGCAATATATCTTCAGAACAGAAGTCCTCATCGCATGTTGGGGATGAAGACACCTATAGAGGCTTTTTCGGGGAAGCAACCAGATGTGAGTCACTTCCGCATCTTTGGATCACCAATCTTTTATCATGTGACCAAAGATGCTCGGAAGAAGCTAGACCCAACAGTTGTGTTAGGAATACTTGTGGGGTACACGGATACACCTCACAACTATCGTGTGTTTCTGCATGCCAGTTAAAGGACCATAGTGCACAAGGATATGAAGTTTCATGAGCAGCGAGCCATGCGAGTGTCACTTGAGAGGGAGCTCAAGTTGCATGGTGATGATGAGGAACTTTTAATTCCTAAGGAGGAGGAGCCTCCTAATGATGTGGATCAGCCACATGGAGAGATTCTAAAAGTGGAGATCACCACTGCTGGAGAGTCTTCCAGAGATGGGAGAAAATGCTCACGGGAAGCTGACAGATTGATGCAGGATGCGAGAGAGAATGTGGGGCAGCCATCCTCTCATCGCAGATAGAGGAGATCTCCTGATAGATACACTAGCTACATGGCCTTGGTTGGGGAGTGTGTAGCGACTGAGCCTTATTCTTTTGAGGAGGCAGTGCAGTAGCTAGTTTGGGTGGATAAGATAGTAGAGTAGTATGATTCTATCATGCGGAATAGTGTGTGGGATGTTGTCCCTAGACCGGGGGATATGTCAGTGGTTACTTCCCAATGGCTTTACAAGGTAAAGCATGCAACTGATGGCAGTGTTAAGAAACACAAGGCAAGGTTTGTTGCCCGTGGTTTCTCACAAGTAGAGGGGATTAACTATGATGAGACCTTTGCTCCTGTTGCAAGGTACTCATTGATCAGATCGGTTCTAGCACTATTAGCACAGATGGGTTGGAAGATCCATCATATGGATGTGAAGACAACTTTCCTCAATGGGGAGATTGAGGAAGAGGTATACATATAGTAGCCTGAGGGATTTGAGACCTTCTATCATGAGTCACATGTGAGCTAGCTCAAGTGAGCATTCTATGGGTTGAAGCAAGCACCCCGTGCTTGGTAAACCAGAATCGACAACTATTTCACTGGATTGGGCTTCACCAAGAGTGAAGCAGATGCTAATCTCTATCACATCATGGTAGAAGGTAAGCTATTGATTATTGTACTTTATGTCGATGATCTGATTTTGACAGGGGATGATCAGTTGATCAAGTCTTGCAAGGAGGACCTTGCAAGAGAGTTTGAGATGAAGGACATGGGTCTCATGCACTACTTTCTAGGCATGGAGGTGTGGCAGAGAGATGGGGAAGTATTTGTGTCTTAAGGAAAGTATGCCAATGAGATACTCAGGCACTTCCACATGGAGATGTGCAAGCCCATGGAGACTCCTCTAGCAGGGAACTAGAGGAAGGAGGATGCTACTTTAGGTGAGGTAGTAGCTGCTACTATTTATCGGCAGCTTGTGGGTTCACTTATGTATCTAGTGAACACATGACCAGATTTGTGCTTTGCAGTGAACCAGCTGAGTCATGCTATGGTTCAGCCAACCAAGTTATTTTGGAAGGCGGCAAAGCATTTGCTGAGATATCTTAGAGTCACTACATAGTATGGATTATGGTACAGGCAGACAGAGGGAGTGAAGCTCCAAGGCTTCACGGATGCAGATTGGGCAGGTAGTCCATCAGATAGGAAGAGCACTTCTAGAGGAATCTTCAACCTTGGTTCAGCTGTGGTTTCTTGGTATATCAGGAAACAAAGATTAGTTGCACTTAGCTCAACGGAGGATGAACACATGGCTGCTAGTCAGGTTGCATGTGAGGCCATTTGGATGCGGAAGATTCTAGTGGGATTGTTTAGTCAGATGATGGATCCTGCTGTGATATATTGTGATAATCAGAGTTGCATTAAACCCTCTGAGAATCTAGTGTTTCATGACAAGTCCAAGCATATAGATATCCACTATCATCATCTACGAGATTGTGTGGTCAAGAGGATCATGATGTTGCTATACATTTCAACCGAGGAACAAGATGCATATATTTTGACAAAGGCATTGTCAAAGGGCAAGTTTGAGTTCCACAGAGACAAGATCGAGGTTGTTGATAATCCCTTTCTTGTTGAGAGGGAGTGTTGAAAAGTGTGCAACAAGAAATGCTAAATTTAGAATGTGCTAAAAATAGAACCCCTGAAAATATCACTTCTAAAAATAGTAGTTTGGCCAATGAGCATTTTGGCCACCTTAGGTGAGAGGTGAAATTGCTAAAAATAGAATCTTCTAAAAATAGCATTTCTAGGTCCCTTCCTATTTTTAGTAGTCCATGGTCTAACTGTAGGAAGTAAAATCAAATTTAGTCTTAACAACAGTTTAAAATATTAATTAATTAATCTCCATGAGTTAATTAATTATGGAAAATTAAACTTGAAGTCTTTGTGAGAACATGCAATTATTTGTCCCACTGATTGATGAATTTATCCTTGATTTTCTCCATTGATTGAGGAATCAAGAATGAGTTCTATAATGAGAGGATTAGTTGACTTAGTTTTACTTAGTCAAGTCTAGTTAGATTAATTTAACAAGTTGTTAAATTAATGAGATATAGTTTGTTAATGCTTGCATGCATGTGACAACTATTATTTCAGATAACTAAGCATTCCCTCATGGATAACCAATGCATGTCAGTTCAGACATAGACCTAGTTGAGTTTAGATGAGGGACAATGTACTATCAGATGCTTGGATATTTCTAGTAAGTATTCCTTGCATGGAGAAGGATCAATTTCCAAGAGAAATATGTGATATAGGAGATTGGAGGACTTGTGGCCTATATATTGAGGCCTAGGTAGTCTATGATCTTCATCTTTTGATTGCAGAGTATAGGATAGCTCTTGAGTTAATTCTTTTTGTAAACAGAAGAGGATTTCCACTTGATTGATAATACAGATAGGGGTTTTATGTTGGTGCTTTCCCCAGTGATATATCTTGTGTTATGGTTGATTATTTCTCTTGATCAGTTATATGTGTTTATGCTTGATGTTTCTCATGAAATCGATTATGCTTCCGCTTAATGTTTTGTAGAACTAGATAAGATATTATGCTTTAGTACATTGCATATATCAGTTTGATCTACAAGTGTGAAATTTCTACAGAAGCCAATGGTCACAGGCCCGGACTTATGAGAAATAAGACACTCAGGGAGATAAGTGCCAAGGGGACTAAGGGTATCAGAGCTATGTAATATCGTAACATTTATTTTGTTTGAGTTATGATATGTTGGGCTCCAATAAAATAATACAATGAGTTAAATAGTTAGATAGGTCAACAAATAGAGATTAAATTTGATTCAACAGAGTTTGTTTATGGAGTCAGCTCGATCTATAGAAAGCACTAAAACAAGGCAACGAGGAGAACGATCCACAAAGAAGAACTAAAGAAATGGAGAAAGAAATCGTTTGCTTTGCGTGCACATATTGTAGATTTAAATGAAGAACAAAGTGGTCATCCCTGAGTACTTTCAAGCTATATGGAGCAATTAATAAGCATGGGAAGTCATGTTAGATTATGTAGGTAGACTGAGATTAAATTTTTAGTATGGTGGATTATAGAGGGAGTTAGTGAAGAATTCGAAATCTCATCTTTGTGTTTAATGCCACGACAAAGTTCAACTAGCTAGACACAACAACAAAAGGAGGAGCCATACTGAGGTACGCTAAGGAAGTATGGACACAGGCAACAAAGACAACATTGTGCAGTGTGCATCAGAGGATCAAAACCATCGATTTCCATCAAGTAATGTGGGGGAGTAGAGTGTTGTGAGATGAGGACCAAGATCAGAGCTAAAGAGTGTGCAACAGAGAGCCTGTGTGAGAGAAGACGGAGTGTTGAGGATATGTTGTTGTGAGTAGAGGGAAAAGAGTAGTTGTATGAAACCAAGGGATTCTATGGAACAATAGAGGACCGAGAGAAAAAGTTGTCTTTGTAACCAACCAGATTGGTATTTTCTATAATTGTATATGCCTTTGTTTTCAGTTTCAAAATTGTATGAAATAGTAGAACATTGGCAAGAGCATGTTGTAACTTGCATTCAGAAGAGGTCGGTGCCTCTTAGAAAGTTGGTGCTTGCTACCCAAAGGGGGTTGGTGCCTCCTATGAGTGGGTGCTCCCAAATGAACTGATGTAATTAAGTAGGTGCTTAATTTACATCGTAAACAAACAACAATTTGGTGGTTTTTTACCTCTGGGTTTCCACGTGAAAACACTGGTGTCAAATGTCTATGTTGCTCATGTGACTGGTTGTATGAACATATGAATGCTTAAACTTGCTACTCACTATCTTTATGAATGAATGCTCCCATAAGTAATAGAAAATAAAAATGGAAAAAAAGCATATTCAGGAAAAATGTTTAAGAATCTCACTATTACTAATTCACCCCACTACTCAGTAATTCCTTATTCAAACAGAATCCCCATGTAAAGGATAAGAAATTTGCAAACTAGTTGAAGATATGCAATTTGTAAAATATTTGCAAAGTCAATATACCTATTTCCTTAGTAATCTAGTCCCATTAGTAATAATATCTCTTCACTCTCCCCCCAACATATGTTTAAGAAATGAAAAAGCTTAACCATTTAGGAATACGATTGAAGGGTGTGTGATAAAGGTAATCTATTGTTAGATATAACCCCAAATTTGTATTAGTGAATCTAGTTTTGAAGCTTTATTTGGTTTCAAAACAAGTCACATTTACCAAGTGAAGCATTTTACCTTTTTCAAAATTAGTTCTTCTTAGCAACAATTTTTCATTTCTTCAAAAGACTATATAAATCCCAAACTAAAAGTGATCCTTGCTGTAATAAGGATGGTATTATATTTTTGTTCATATATCTCTTTCACCAAACATTTCAATTAAGATCTAATGCCAAGTAAAAGGGATTGTGAGCAAAGAAGGAAATACATTTAAGTGATTAAAAAGGAATAGGTGCTAGGAATAAAATTAGAAGAATTGGAGAGTTTACTAAAGAAGCCAAAGAGGGTGGCTCAAAAATGAGAAGAGGATGAAGATCTAGAAAAGTTTATGAAGAAGATACTGTATAATAATTTTCAAGGTTGTTGAAATAAAGACTAATAGAAAATAAAGTTTAAATTCTTATATAGGAAGTCTAAATACATATTTAAGAGGGAATTATTACTAACTCAATGATATGGAGAATATTTTGAATTTGAGAGAATGAGAGATTCTTGAAAAATCAAGCTAGTCACTGCCAAATTGAAAGGGAAAGTTTATTTCATGAGAGAAAATAAAAATCTATATCTATAAATGTATACAAATTTACTTATATAAGATCATTAGTGACTAAAAATCCATACAATACATAAATACACACCCCATACAAGAAGGAACCTATTGTACTAGTTTTTAGTACATTAATATTTGAAAGCCTACTTTACAAGATAAAATTAGTTGGAATTTTGTTTTTCTTCATTAGAATCACCATATCATTTAATGTTTTAAAACGTGTAACTAAAATTACCATGAAACAATAGTAAGCTTTATTAAAGGAAGAAATTATCATAACTATAGTGAATTTCATAATTCCAAACAAAAAGTAGAAGAAATGTGGGATGATAAGTATCAAAATACCAACGAAATTGTTGATAAGGAAACAAAACAAAATCAAGAAATATAGGTGTTTGTGGATCTAGAGAACAAGGAAGATGTTTCAAGGTCTTATCAACAATGGATGTACATTGTTATCATTTGTGGTGAAGAGGGGAACAAGTGATTTGAGTGTTTTTTTTGGAAGAATGTACATGGAAATTTTAGCTCAAAAATCAAGTAGGGCACAAGGAGGGGTAAGAGAATTTAAAAAACTATTTGTTTCTACAAGGAACCTTTTTATGCATGTGCAAAGAAGGATCTACAATGTATTTTATGTTTTCAATTATTTTCATCAAACCTTGACAAAGTTTAAAATAAGGTTCCTCTTTTTTACTTTTGAACCGTACTTTAAAATATATTTCACAATAACATGTTTGGTGCTAGCACCGAGTTTGTACCTTTCCTAAAGGTTCACAAGTTAGGATTTTCAGTTTATTGTGCAAGGGGTGTATGGGTCTCTATTTCTTATTTTATTTATTTATGGAAATTGCAATATAAGCTTAGGAACATGCCCAAACAAGTTATTTCACTCCATCCTAAGCATTCCCTAAGTTTTTGTAATGAAATTAGCCTATCGCAAGGCTATATATTGGTGCTACGAAATATTTTCTTAGCATTGTGTTACGAAATATTTACGTAGTGCTCATAGGAAAAATTAAAACTTATGGTTTTAAGCTCCTATCCTTATCATTTAAAATGGCTAAGTGGTTTTTCAAAAATTTTTATCCCTTGTTATCATTGATATGACACTTAGCAGAATTTTGAGGCTTGATATGACACATAGAAACATTTTGAGGCCTAAAAAAGAAGTTTAAAATCAAACCCTAAAAATGCATAGTTTTCCCTAAATGGTATTTCCAACGTTTCCAGAAAACCATTTGCAGCCTATAGGAAGGTTGTGGAATGGTTTACAACATATGACATGGAGTATTGAAGGCAGTGGAAGAATTTTCAGTGTCATAGAATTTGCAAGATGGGAAGATCAGGCCATGTAAAACGATTTGAGCCAGATGGAATGCATGTTGAGGTTTATTCAGAAATGTTGTCACTAATCCAAAATGCAGGTTGGGAATCAATATTTCATCACTTAAATGGATATAACCTGAGTTGGTTTCATGAATTTATACATTCCTTTGACGTCAATACAATAATAATAAGATCCCTACAACTTCCAGTCATAGAGGAATCCATTGTAGAGGCCACACATTTTCCTATTGAGGGTGAAAGATGGTTTAAAAAGAAGAGACTACAAAACGTGGACTTAAACTTCTTCTTGAAGGAAGACTGTCAAGACCAAGACTGGAACATAGGAGTCCTCTAGAACATGTTGAAACTTGAATGGCCTAATGCTCTAAGTACTGTACAACTGTTCTTTACCTGTGAAGACATGTACTCTAAAACTTATTTATACACATCAGGTTTTTGTTTCATTTAGCATGTTTCATTAAAATGAATTTTCCTTATTTTCTTCATCAAAGTTTGTTGAAAATGTCTACCAAATCTAAAACTAGACCTGAGCTATTACCTCATGACATATGTCATCATGGCTTGATAAAGATACTATACACTCATGGGTTGAACAAGCAGGTGAAACAACTGAGGCAAAGAAATATGAGAAAACTTGCATCCAGAAGGCAAAAGAGAGGTCAAACTATTTTTTTTTGTCAAAACCTTAGCTTAGGAAACAGAGGGAGAACCTCGTGATATCTTTGTTGAAGAAAATATTGAAAACCTTTTGATTGAATTAGAGATTAGGGTCTATGAGAGGAGAAAAATAAGACAGTAGAAGAAACCACTAGAATAAGAAGAGGAAAAGCATAAAACAACAAAAAATGAAAAAGGGAAACAAACTACGGAAACATGGGATGAAGAAATAGAAATAGAGCCTAGGGTTTGCTGTAGAAAAACCCATACTCGTCTTATAAATAAATTAAGACTAAGGTTAAAGGAAAATCTCAACCCTAAGTTAAAGGAGGTGGTGATTGTTGATGAAGAAGAATAAATTGTGAAGGTTTCAAAGATCAGAAAGAAGGTTGCCAAACATAAGAAAACAAAGTATGTAGATAGAAAAGGGAAAGAAACCCTAGAAGCAAGCAGAAGCATACATAAAGGTAATAGAAGGATGAAAAGAAGCCAAGACAAGTTAAATCTCATTTCTCAAGTTGCAGAAGCTATAGAAGAATGATCAACTTACCTCAATGGTAGAGCAATGTATGAAACCCTAATTTTGCTGAAAAACCCTAGTTTTACCTCAACGTTTTGTTGGGTTGTGTTATATTCTTTCCATGTAGTTAACAGGGGGTTTGAAGGGCACCCGTAACCTACTTTATGGGGTCCGGGGCAGCGCCTTGGAAAATTTTGGTTTTGGACCCTATGTTAGGTTGGGTGGACCCACCTATGGTTTTGTGCATGATTTTCACACATTTTTTTTGGACATGATGGTTTTTCGGTCCATGGTATTGGATGCTTCAGCATGTATAAATATGTTTTGTAACATTGAAAGGAACATAATGAAAAATCAAGCTAGTAGTCCCAGTTTTGGGATCTAGTGGGAAAATCTCTGTGTATATGTGTTATGCTCTCGCATTGTTTATTTTCTGTGTTTTAGAATTCGTATGTAGGTAATTTCTGTACGGGTTTAAAACCTACATTTGGTATCAGAGCAATTTTGGATTCAAGGGGACGCCTTTGTTGCTGAGGGGTTTCGCTCGGGCCTGTGCTAGACCCTATTCAGTGGGATATCTGCGAGTTCGATTCTGGTGGTGAAAGAAGATGGCAAGTAGTGGAAAGATAAAGATTGAGAAATTTAATGGTCAGAGTTTTGAGTTGTGGAAACTCAATATGGAGGTTCTGTTGGTGGATAAAGACCACTGGATTGTGGTAGATCTAGGTACTAAACCAACGGGAGTGTCTGATGAAGAATGGAAGAAGTTGGATCGGAATGCAAAGAGCACAATATGATTGTGTGTCTCAAATTCGGTATTGCTGAATGTATCAGGGGAAGCTACGACGAAGGCTTTGTGGGACAAGTTAGGGACTTTGTACCAATCTAAGTCTCTAGTGAATAAACTGTTCCTGCGGAAAAGGTTGTATAACCTGAGGATGAAAGATGGAGACTTGGTGACAAAGCATTTGAATGCATTCAATACTGTGGTAAGTTAGCTAGCATATGTTGATATTAAAATTTTAGATGAAGATAAGTGCATCAGCTTGTTGTGTTCTCTACCAGATTCGTGGGATAGTCTGGTTATTGCAATAGGTAGAAATGCAACTGCCTTGCATTTTGATGAAATAGTCTCATCCTTGCTGACGAAGGAGATGAGATGGAAAAATATGGAGAGCCAAAATGGTGATGCCTTGTCTATACAAGGGCAAACCTAGAACAGAAACAAAAATAAGTCATTGAGTGGGAGATCTAAATCTAAAGGGAGATCTAAATCTCCAGGAAAACCTGTAAAGGTGGTGTGCTGGAAATGTGGAAAGGAAGGGCACTACAAAAGGGACTTTAAATCTAAATCTCCTGACAAAGGAAAGGGATCTAATGAGGCTCCTTCTGCAGAGGTGAAAACCACCTCAGATGAAGGTGGGGATGTGTATTTGGCTTCTTCAAGTACACATGTAGATCATGAGGCATGGTTGATTAACTCAGGTCATCCTTTCACTTCACTCCCCATAGAGAGTGGTTCTGTGAGTATGAGAAATATGATGGTGGTTATGTCTTCTTGGGGGATGATAGGAAGGCTAGAATCATTGGTCACAGAAAAGTAAAGTTGAATTTGCGAGGTGGAAGGGTTAGAACACTTCTGGGTGTTCTACATATTCCTGCATTGGCCAAAAATTTGATTTTTGTAAGCAAGCTGGATGATGTAGGTGTAAAAACAGTGTTCGAGAAGGATGCCTGCAAGATGGTTCAGGGAACACTGGTATTGATGTGGGGAGTTCGGATTGGAACTCTGTACAAGCTACAAGGTAGCACTGTTATTGATGGGTGCAATAGTTCTGTGGTTCCTAAAAGTGGAGCAGAAAATCTAGTGGTCTCTGGAGAGAAGACCATGTTGTGGCATCAAAGGATTGGACATATTGGAGAGAAGGGCTTTCGAATACTTCATGGTAAAGGTATGGTATAAGGTATGAGTAAGAGCTCTCTGGATTTTGACTTCTGTGAAAATTGTGTATATGGGAAGCAGATCGGGTGAGTTTCCTCTCTGGTGGTAAGAGGACGAAACAAATATTAGAGCTTGTGCACAGTGATGTGTTTGGACCTGTGAAAGTTCCATCACTGGGTAAGTCCGTGTACTATGTATCATTTATAGATGACTTCTCAAGGAATACATGGATATATTTCCTTAAGAAGAAATCTGAAGTCTTTGACAGGTTTAAAGAATTTAAGGCTCTGGTGGAAAATCAGACAGAGAAGAAGATAAAGGTACTGAGGACAGATAATGGTGGAGAATTCTGCAGCAAGGAATTTGAAGAATTCTGTAAGAAGTGTGGTATAGCACCGCAGAAGACTACTCCATATACACCTCAGCAAAATGGAGTCGCAGAAAGAATGAACAAGACGTTGATGGAAAGGGCAAGAAGCATGCTCAGTGGTGCCGAGTTAGGACAGGAATTCTGGGCAGAGGCGGTGGATACTGCATGTTACTTGGTCAACAGGTCACCTTCATCAGCGTTGGAGGATAAGACTCCACAAGAAGTATGGACTGGTAAGAAACCCTCTCTTTCACATCTGAGGGTATTTGGATGTGATGCATATGTACATGTTCCAAAGGAGAAATGAACCAAGTTAGATAGTAAATCTGAAAAGTGCATCTTTATTAGGTATAAGGATGGTTTAAAGGGTTATAAGCTTTGGAACCCAATCACATGGAAGGTTGTGTATAGCCGAGATGTGGTGTTCAGAGAGGTGAAATATGTTATTAAACATGAAGTCCAAAGAAAGGAACCTGAGAAGATAGAGTTTGAGCTAAAGGAGGGAGAATCAGACTCTACAGCAGAGGAGGAATTAGAAGATGAAGAGCCACAAACTCCGGCTGTGAGAAGGTCAGTTCGAGAAAGAAGGTAGCCTGAAAGGTATAGTCCATCTGCTTTCTATTCAAATTTTGGTTTATCTATTACTGAAAATGATCCCAGAACTGTGAAGGAAGCAATAGATTCAGAGGATGGAAAACTTTGGAAAGAGGTCATGGTTGATGAAATGGCATCTTTGCACAAAAATGAGGCTTGGGATCTAGTGGAGTTGTCGGCTGGA
>APFE031044765.1:28563-55060 GCA_000404065.3 Pinus taeda
TCCAAATTCGACATGAAAGATCTTGGTGCTGTAAACTATATTTTGGGCATGGAAATTAAAAGAGATTAGGCAAAGAGGAAGCTCTGGTTAAACCAGAGGAAGTATGTCGAGACAATACTGCAGAGGTTTAATATGCAGGATAGTAAACCGGTGAAGGTTCCTATTCCTGTAGGTGTGAGGTTATCTGCTGAACAGTGTCCCAAGACACAAGAAGAGGAAGAGGACATGTCCCGTGTTCCATATGCAAGTGCAGTCGGTAGCTTGATGTATGCCATGGTCTGTACTAGACCAGACATTGCACATGCAGTGGGAGTATTGAGCAGGTTTATGTCAAAACCAGGGAAGGAGCACTGGACAACAGTGAAGCGGGTTTTCAGGTATTTGCGTGGCACTAGTGTTTATGGTTTGTGCTACCAAGGAAGACCAGGATTGGACAGAGTGTTGGATATTCATGGCTTTGTTGATGCAAACTGGGCTGGAGATATGGATCAGAGAAGATCTACAAGTGGGTATGTCTTTAACCTATTTGGAGGTGTAGTCAGTCGGATGAGTAAGAAAAAATCTATAGTGGCACTATCGACTACAGAGGCAGAATACATGGCAGCCACTCATGCAAGCAAGGAAGCAGTTTAGTTGTAGAGATTGTGTTCAAGTATGGAGTTAGTACAGGAAGTTATAAGGATAGACCGTGATAACCAAAGTGTAATTTTCTTGGTAAAGAACCTTGCATATCATTCAAAGACAAAGCACATTGATGTTCGGTATCAATTTGTGAGGGATATGATAGAAGACAAAAAGGTGTTGTTGGTAAAGGTGGACACTTTGAAGAATACTGCAGATGCATTGACAAAATCTATGAGCTCTAAGAAGTTCTCTTGGTGTAGAGAGACAATGAGCATTTCAGGGCTGGGAAAATGACTTAGCTCTCTTATGGCCCCCTATGGAAAGAAAACAACAAGTGGGAGAATGTTGGGTTGTGTTATATTCTTTCCACATAGTTAACAGGTGGTTTGAAGGGCACCCGTAACCCCACTTTATGGGGTCCGAGGCAGTGCCCCAGAAAAATTTGGTTTTGGACCCTATGTTAGGTTGGGTGGACCCACCTATGGTTTTGTGCATGATTTTCGTACATGTTTTTTGGACACGATGGTTTTTCAGTCCATGGTATTGGATGCGATGGTTTTCGGTCCATGGTATTGGACACGATGGTTTTCGGTCCATGGTATTGGATGCCTCGGCATGTATAAATATGTATTGTAACATTTATAGGAACCTAATGAAAAATCAAGCTGGTAGTCTCGGTTTTGGGATCCAGTGGGAAAATCTCTGTGTATATGTGTTTTATGTGTTATGCTCTCACATTGTTTATTTTTCTATGTTTTAGAATTCGTATGCAGGTAATTTCTGTATGGGGTTAAAACCTACACGTTTTGGTATGGTCTAGTTTATCTTTTTGACATTTGGTTTATCTTCAGTATATTGTGATAATATGTCAATAAAAAATTTTAAATGAAGAGGAGAAAAGAATATGAGTAAACACAAGAGAAAATGGCCTTAAAAGGTGTAAACAATTACATATGACAATTTCATAGTTTCAACAGATTTCACAGGTTCATGTATCAATTTTTCTATGAGAGAGGAGTGAGAGTTACAATTATAGATATGAAGCCTACAAAGGTGTGAGCAGTTCTCGATCTTACTTCACAGTTATGAATCGTGCTTTCCCAGAATAATAACAGAGGATGTGTACAACTGTTTCAAAATTCTTTGACCAATGTTTACATGTCAAGTAGAAATTGAAATAGGTTAGATAACTAGGATAGTGAATTTCATTACATTTTTTAATAGATTTTATGAAATTTTGTAAATTCTATTATCAAGTTTTGTAATATTTAATAGTTAAACTTCCAGAATTGTAGATCTTGAAAACTTTATGTAGTTTCCTATACAATACATCAGAAAGGAGGAAAAATGGTTGGACTTTGAAACAAAGTATTCTTTTGTTTTGTATGTGATCAAATTATTCATTTTTTAAAGTGCCAAGAGGACTAAGATATTATGATCAATGTTGCACAGATTCTTCTGGTGGTGTACTTAGTTTGTTCAATTTTGTGATAGTTTTCTTTCTATGTGAAGCCAATTTATATTTTTATCTTCTGATGTTTAAATGCCATTCTATGATAGAATTCATTAATTTAATGCTCTGGTTCATATGGTTTAGACATCTGCACTTTTTCTTGTAAAGTTTATAGGATTCATGTTTCATTCTCTATTATAGTGGATTGTTATCTCCTTCTACTACCATCTAAATGATGTTTGACATGTCGATAGTTTTCCATCTACCCTGCCTCTCTCCATCTTGATTCATACAATCAAGATATTGGTATCTATATATGCAAACTATTTTGTTGACCCCATTTCCCAATGGATTAATTGCTTCATTCCAACCAAACCTTATTTCAACACAACCCTATTGAATATATATCCATTCCTTGAAGATACAACCAGTTGCTAAGCTTAGTGATTAGGTTGTCGGAGAGGGCCCTGTTTAGATTGAAGGGGCTAACCTTCAATCTGCAAGATTGGTTTGAAATTTTCACCTTAGGGATGTCTCTCTCACAACCAGGAGGAATTTTTGAGTGATAACATCTTAGTGACCATACTGGGGATACAAAAGTAAATCTCCCCAAAAAGTGTTTTTCATGATCATATATACTTTCTGAGGGAAAATAGAAGGTTAGATAATAGAATTGGTTGTTATATTTTCTCTGGAAACTCCATAGTTCAAAGTTTGAGGTGATTATATTGGAAATTATGGTGCATGGAAGGATTCACATAAGGAGAAACACAGATCCTAATCGACCAGAGATCTTGACAAGTCCAAAAGAAAAATTCAGGATAAGGAAGTCTACAGAAGAAACATGTACCATTATTTTAAAAACTTCTTTGTCTCTACCTAAAGAGATAAAATATGTTTAAGACATCCAATTTGATCTAAAATTCGAGCATAGTTTATTTAGGTCAAAATTAGAGTCTAATTTCTCAGAAACAGTCCTTGATGAAAAAAATTAAACTTTATATTCCTAGTACTACTTTTCAAGGATTAAGTGTATCACAAGAAGACAAAGATATTTGTTATAGTTTCACAAATTAGAGAATTTAGTTCATCAATTTTAAGTAGTTGCTTCTAAATCTCCTACATTTAAGCTTTTTGTCCCATTATTTTCTTCTCCATTTGTTTCACGTCTATTTTTCATTCCATACTATTCTTCTCAAGTTATTTCTGTTGGATCTGCGATACCTATTTCATTAATTGTTATAACAATAGTTTCATTTCCTTTGTCATCTTCATTCCAAACTCCTATTGTTAGTCCATATGCTTCCTCTCATATAACCATGGCTTGTAGATATGCCTCTCTCAATCTCCAAGCTCCACTACATGACCTTCCTCTAAATTATGTTCAACATTTTCTTCAACTGCATGGGACAAGACCTATTAAACCTCAACAACATGTAGATAAATACAATGACTACATAGTTTTGGAGGAGGGAGAACACAAGGATGTCAAATTCAGAATTTTTGCACAAAGTTCATAAGGGGAAGTTAAGAAATGGTTTAGAGGACTGCCAGCAGAAGGCATTTCAAACTTTAATATTTTGAAAAATTGTTCCTTGCTAAATGGGAGGTGAAGAAAAACCCTTTGCAGATCTTGGCCAAATATGAAAATGTAAAGAGAAGCCTATGGGAAATAGTTCAGGAGTTTTCTCCTAGGTTCAATAGGGTTTATAATTCAGTGATATTAAAGCCCCCATGGCTTAGCCCTTTTTAACTATCCTAATTATTTTGATGTTGGTCTAGCTTATCAGTTGAGAGAAAGAAATCTCGATACATTGGAAGCTATGAAAAATAATTCTATAGGAGTGGAATCAAATTTGTTGGCTAAAAAGGAAAATATGAGGACTGGGAGGAGAGTAGCATATAAGGATGAACCATCTTATTTAGAAGATACCAAATTTGATGTTATGCTAAAGACAATGGATAAATTGGTTGACAAGCTAACTCCTCCCAGAGGTGAGCCTCAATCCCAAGTCCGAAATCCCAATTTTAGAAGGCCACTTGGACCTCAAGTTCATCAGAATAATCTAGATGAACAACAAACAATCAAACCTCCATTTCCCAACAGTTATGTTGATGAGTAAGATAATGAAGAGACTGAAAAAAATAGATTAACTGCTATGATGATGAATAAACTCAGGTATTTTTAACTAAAGAAGAGCATGATAGATCTATTGAATGTTTAGAAGAAAGAGATATTAATCAATTGATGTTTGATTTAGAGATATATCAACAAGGTTACAACAATGTTGTTGTTGATTTCTAGAGACAATATAACCTTAGAGGAAAAAACGTAGTTGTTGCTAAATCTCCTCGAGTGAAAGCTACAATTGAGCATAAACAAGTTGAGCCTAAGAAAGCTAATGAACCTAAGAAAACAATGGAATCAAAGAAGGATACATCTAAGAAGGGTGATGAAGGAAGAAAAGAAGGAAATGCTAAGGATTTGGCAAAAGTTAACTCTCCTTTCAGTTTGGAAAACAAGATAAGAAAGATTAAGATATCTATTCCTTTATTTGAATTGTTAAAAAATATGCAATATAAAGAACAAATTGTCAAGATGGTAAAGGGCTTACCAACTGATCAAACACTTAATATAAATACTTAGGATTCTTTAAGTATCCAAGATGATTCACCTGCATTCTTATTTGATCCTCATGCTACTGAGTTAAATGAAGATGTGCTCCCCTTTTATGTTAACTTTAGCATTCATGATATGGTTTTTCATAATGGAATGCTTAACTGAGGGGCTTCACACAATTTGATGCCCAATATTGTTGTGGATAATTTGGGGCTGAATATCGCTAGAACTTATAAAGATTTGTTTTCATCTGATTCAAGAAAGGTACAATGTTTAGGGATGATTAAAGATATGGTTGTAAATTTGACTCAAATTTCAGTAAAGAGTATTGTGATGGACATTGTGGTGGCAGATATACCGCCAAGATTTGAAATGTTACTTTCTTGTTCTTGGGCAGCCAAAGTGGGTGGTACTCTGCAAAAGGACATTTACTATGCTTCCATCCCTATTTTTGGAGAATTAAGGAGGCCTTAGAGGGAGGTTGAAATGAAATATGTGGTAAGTAGTAAGGTTGAACCAGACAACCATCCCATTTATGTTGTAGATACTGATTTGAGATCAAAAATTCTATATAATGACATAAATTTGGAGGAATAAAATCAGCAACAAGTGGAAGATCAAGTTCAGACAGAAAATGAGCAAGTACCTGACATGAATGAGACATGGATCATGCATTTTAATGGGTCTATTTGGAAAGAGGGAGAAAGAGTTGGTATATGGATCATTACACTTGATGGAGGTATTCAAGTGTATTATTTCGAGTTATATTTTGAATGCTATACTAATGTAGCTGAATATGAAGCTTTACTTATTGGTTTGAACAAACTCAAGGAGAGAAAGGCTAAAAGGATCCATATTTTTGTGGACTTAGAGCTTATTATAAATTAGGTCAAAGGAATATATAAGACAAAGCACCCAAGGATGAGAGCTTACAAAAATGAAGTTTGGGACTTATTTGGTAATTTCTTTGTTGAACCCAAAATTTTAGTAATTTCTAGATAAGAAAACTATATTTTTGATTCACTAACCAGTACAACAGGTATGTTCAAAATTTATGTTTACCAAAATAAGAAATATTAAATAGAAGTGAGGTACAAACCTTCCATTCCAAACAACATTAAACAGTAGCATCTTTGAATA
Source organism: Pinus taeda (assembly GCA_000404065.3). NCBI lineage: Eukaryota > Viridiplantae > Streptophyta > Pinopsida > Pinales > Pinaceae > Pinus > Pinus taeda. Next base: position 34,401 of record APFE031044765.1, read on the forward strand.
TGATCAACAAATAAATATATTTTTGGAAATGACCTATGAGTTTGTGAACAGTCCCATTGATTTAAGATAGAGATTCAGATAATCAGGCTGATATAGATAATTTTTAAATTCTATAGGTGATCATAAAATAATTCAGCTAAGCAATAACTTCTTTCCTAGTGGGTTAATGCCTTTGGAAAAATTATTTTACAACAATGATGTGGCTATTAATCCAAAGATAAATTCTAATAGCAATGAATTACAAGACTGTAGTTTAGGGATAGAAAAGGAACCAAAAGTTGTCAAAGTTTCCAGCTCTTTAAATGAAGAGCAGAAGGAAAAATATGATGCTTTATTGAAATATTTTTCTGATGTATTTTCATGGAGATACGAATATTTGAGGGTATATGAAAAAGGTATAATTCAACACACTATACCCTTAAAGGAAAATGAAAAGTCTTTCAAGAAAAAAACTAAGGAGAATAAATCCAAAGTTTCTACCATTAATAGAGAAGGAGGTTAAAACATTGTTGGATGCTAAGATTATAGTTTCCTTGATGTTTTGCAAATGGGTTGCTAACCTTGTACCAGTAAGAAAAAAGAATGGGGAGATTCGACTGTGTGTGGATTTCAAAAATCTAAACAAAGTGTCGTTGAAGGATAATTACCCACTTCCTAAGACAGAGCATATTTTGCAAAGTGTTCCTGGTTTAGAGAGGATTTTAATGTTAGATGGTTTCTCAGGGTACAATCAGATATTGGTGCATCTAGAATACCAAGAAAGACAATCTTCACTATGCCATGGGGAATGTTCTTTTGCTCCAAAATTCCTTTTGGATTAATGAATGGAGGAGCTACATTTCAAAGGGAAATGGACATAGCATTTGCAAAGGAGAAGAATAAGTTTGTGGTAGTCTATCTGGATGATATCATAATATATTCAACATCTAATTTGGAGCACTTAAAATATCTCATACAAGAGTTTTTTAAATGCAACAAATTTGGTATTTCACTGAACCTTAAAAAATCACATTTTTCTATGAAGGAGGGTAAGTTATTGGGTCATATAGTATCTAAATATGGCAACCAAATTGATCCAGAAAGAGTTAAAGTAATACAAAAGCTCGAGTTACCCATTAGTAAAAATGAGGTATGGCCATTCCTTGGTAGAGTAATTTTTTTGCGAAGATTCATTCCAAATTTTGCTGAAATCTTAAGGTTAGTTAAAAACATGTTAAAGAAGAATAGTGAATTCAAGTGGAAAATTGTAACTAAGAAATATTTTGAAGAAATAAAATGAGCAATAATTAAAGCCCATGTTCTTATAAGCCCAAGTTTCTCAAAATAATTCCTAGTCTTTTCATTTGCTTCTGAACATACTATTTTAGGAGTCTTATTACTAAAAATAAGGGCAATTAGGAGAAAACTATTTCATTTTTTTAGCATAAATTTAAGAGATGTAGAACTAAAATACAACATCATGGAAAAACATTCCTTTGCATTGGTCAAAACACTAAAGGATTTTAGGGTATATGTTCTGCGCTATCATGTAATAACATTTGTTCCCAATGTTGTTGTAAAGAACATCCTAAGTTAATGTAACAATGACGGCAGAAGAGGCAAGTGGATAGCAAGAGCATTGGAGTATGACCTAGAGATTAAACCAACAAAGTTAATCAAAGGCTAGGGTCTAGCAAAATTGATGACTGAAACCAATTGTGACACTTTGGGCATAATTTTTTTCTCAATTTTTTCTAATGATTCAAAAGAAAGGTTTGTTTTTAAAGTATCTAATGAACTTTGAACTTTCCCCTTGTACAATGACATAATATATGTTTTTCAAAATATGTAAGCCCTACAAAGGATGAATAAAACTAGAGCACAGTCATTGAAGCTGAAAGTTGCCAAGTTCTGCTATCTTGATGGTTATTTGCTTTGGAAATATCTAGTTGCAATCCTTTTGAATTGTCTCATTGAAACTGAAGAAAAAATGTGGTGGAGGAATTTCATTAAGGAGTGTACGGATGGAATCACTATTTGAAATCCACAACAAATAAAATCCTTAGGGCAAGATACTAATGGCCAAATATTTTTGCAGATGTACATAGAGAAGTGGAAGCTTATTTTAAATGTCATATTTTTGAAGGAAAAATAGAATTATTATCATTACCTTTGAATCCCATCTCAGTAGAAACTCCTTTTCAGTGTTGGGGGTTGGAATTTATTTGATAAATTCATCCACATTCTTTAGGACAACATAAGTGGATATTAACTGCCAAATATTACTTCACTAAATGGATTGGAGCCATACCAACAAGATAGGCTACTAATAAGGTGGTGCTTCTGTTTTTAGAAAGTATTTTGTTCAATATTTGGTTTCCCTAGAAAGATCATAACAAATAATGCTCAATATTTTAAATCTCATAAAATGGTCAAATTCTGTGATAATTATCATGTTACCTTAGGTCATTCAATAACCTATTACCCCCAGGGTAATGGATTGGTTGAATCATCTAACAAAATTCTAGTTAGAATCATTAAGAAATTGTCAGAGGAAAACAAAAAGGCTTGGCATACCAAGTTGAAGTTTGCACTATGGAAAAACATGATCAAAACCAAAAAGTCCATTGGCATATCACCATTCCAACTAGTCTATGGCACAAAAGTATTTTTCCAAGTTTCCTTGAGTTTACCTGTGATGAGACTATTGCAGGAACATGATGCAGAAATTGATGATTTTCAAAGAAGGACTAATAAGATTATTGAAGTACAGGAGTTAAGAGATAAAGTATATAATTAGTATCAATTGTTCGAGGACAAAATCAAGTAGATCCATGATAATAAGGTAAAGGAGGATGATTTTAAGATTCAGGATTTAGTCTTGAAGTGGGATGCAAAATTTGAGGAAAAGGGGAAGCATGGAAAGTTCAATCATTTATGGAAGGGACCTTGTAGAATTTCTTCTTTCCGAGGTAAGAATACTTTTATTTTGGAAAATCTAAATGGAATTACATTGAGTGGAGGTCTAGTAAATTGATGCTTATTAAAACATTTCATGGTTTGAGAAAGATCAATTTGGATTCATTATTGATGATGAACTATCAAAGGACTCCAAGGAAACGGGTAAAAGTTCTCAACCCTCCTCAAGTAATGCCAAGGATAAATAATTTACTTACCTTGAGATCTTTACACAGAGCATCAAGTCTTTATCCAATGAGTTGGCAGAATTAAAACATACCAATGAGTTGGAAGAGTTAAAACAGAGGTCAAGCGAAACCATCGTCAATAGCAAGCCCCCAAAATTCAACTTTTTCAGAAGGGATGCCAACTCTAGCAACAACAGTAATCAACCAACCATGTCTTCACAAAGCCCAAATGTCATGTTGAATTTTGAAAGTGTGGGCATGGACCAATATTATTCTTTTAATCAAGAATATCATTCTGAAAATACATGCCCACAATGGAATCACAACATGAATGCTCTGGCTATGCATATCATTGACACTATACTTTCAAATGAGAAAATTGAGCTAGCAAAAGAGAAGGAAGAAAATGATGTGACTAAAGGAACAATGAGTGTTGGGCATGAAGTGAATACATTTAGTTGTGTATACATAGTTGAAAAGAAAAATGTTGAAGAACACCACTGAGTGAGGACCCAGCTCAAAAGAAGAACAATCGATATAAGTTGAAAATTCAAGGTCCGGTTAACAAACAATAGTTGACAAGGCAGAAATTGAAAGAACACTTGTTAAGGAAGATCACTTTTCTTGTCAACTCAGCACATAATACCTAAAACAAGTCTGGAAATACTGTTGCAACGAAAAATACTTCTGCCAAAAATAAAATTAAGTCCACCATTCCAGAAGTAACAGATAGAATCACTCCTCCAGACACTTAAGTGATGTCAAGCGTTCTTGATTATAACATAGTAAAAGACTTGAATAAAGCTCAAGCTAATATCTTACTCTTCGAAATTACCAATATCGCAAGACAACGAAAATTGCTTGTCCAATCTCTTGATCAATATTCCTTAGGTAATAATTCTTCTTGGCATAAGGGATCTAGCAAGTCTTTTGATCCCCTAAAGTCAATTCTTAATGCATTAAAAGTAGAAGCAAACACACTCTGGCCTCTGTTTTTATTAACATTTGAAATTTTTAATTACAATGTACAAAATTTCTTAGTTGATTCTAGTACATCTATAAATGTTATGGCCATTATCCATAGCTAAGAAAATCAATGCAAAATGGGATAAGATAGATGCAGAAACCATTCAACTAGAAAAAACTCTTGTCCATGCTATTGGTGAACTCATAAATGTGTTTATTCGCCTATCATCTGATCAATGAGTTCACCAGTGCATAAATATAGTAATTGTGGACATCCTGAAAGCCTACGATGTATTACTGAGTAGGGATTCGTCTAACAAATTTCAACGGTATTTTGTTGCCGACTACTCACATTTATGTCTTCCGTACAAAGGCAAGAATAACTAAATCTGGGTAGGCTCAAAACTTTACATGAAGTAAATTGTCACACCCTTCAAGGGAAAGAACGAACCAATTGCTTTCACAGATCTAATGTTTGGTAATTTCTTCTTGGAGACTGACCTAGGGTGCTACCTTGCTCAACCTTCCCTAGTCCCACCAGATACACAGTAGGAACTCCTTCCTTGTCCAAACGACACAGATGACCTTTGTACAATAGATAGTAGTAGTACTATTGTAGCGCATAGTTCTTATACATATGATGTTTGGAATTTATGTTTTGATAGTTCCAAGAAACAGGAGGGATTTGGAGATGGTTATGTTTTAGTATACCCGCGACAAAGGAAAAACATGATCTCAAGACGCTTGGAATTCGAGTGCACTAACAACATTACAGATTATGAAGCACTCATCCTAGTCTTACAAAAGTTCATCGACCTCAATGTTGGAGTTATTAAAGAAGTAGGTAACTTTGAGATCATCGTACGATAGGTATGAAATACTATACACTATGTGTCACCAAATTTGAAAAGTTATCAACAAGAGGTATGGTGTTTAATCTCTCAAGTCCAAGCTTTTAACATTGTATTTGTTCATTAAATGAATAACGTAGCTGCAGATGCATTAGAAAATGTTGTTGCTAGGTTATCAATGCTTAGGGACTAGTTTTCTTTTGAAATTATTTATAAACCATCATCCCAAATAATATCACTAATTTATTCATTTTTAGTGATCACTAGCATATACTACATTTTATGAAAAACACTAATGTATTCAAAGATGCATTTATTGACAAAGACATGCACGATAAAGCGTTGTAAGATGAAACATAGGCAGGCAAGGAGAACCCCATGCCAAAGGGTGTGGTATCATTAGAAAATTTTTATGACTTGCAGAATCTCTTTAGGGGACCAATCAATTCCAAAACCCACAGTTCAACATTGTCGCATGAGTAGATCAATCATGGAACAAAAAATGATCCAAAATTTGTTAATCTCGGTACTTACTGCACACCGCAAGAGTGGCAAGCCTTAATTCGCTCATTCAAGTAGTACTAAGATGTGTTTGCATGGACATACAATGAGATTAAAACTTACGACATGCAAATAATACAAAATGTTATCCCAATTAAGGAAGGGGACAAGCCTTTTCAACAAAAGTTGTGGAAGGTGCATCTAATGCTTCAGCCCCTGATTGAGAAGGAGTTGACGAAGCTAAACATTCAACATGGGTATCTAATCTAGTCCTAGTAAGGAAGAATTCTAGTGAAATTTTCTTGTGTGTGGATTTCTATAATCTCAACCATCCCTTGGACAAAGAGGATTACCCTATTCCATCAATGGAGCATATACTATAGATTATATCGGGGTCAGAAATGTTTTCATTACTTGATGGATATTATGGATACAAATATGTTCTGGTCTTAGAGCTTGAAAGACTTAGAACTACGTTCCGGATGAAGTGGGTCATGTTCGCATTCAAAAGAATTCCTTTTGGGCTAGTTAATGCTCATGTAACCTTTCAATGTGCGATGGACATCACACTTCATGGAATGATCGGTTAGATAATTGTGGTGTATCTTGAAAATGTCACGGTGTTTTCAAAGAAGATATCTAACCACCTATGTCACTTGAAGAAAATATTTGAGCAATGTTGAAAATGCAGGATGTCCCTTAATCCCAAGAAGATAATTTTTGCAGTGTCCAAGGGAAACCTCTTGGACCATGTTGAGCACTAGAGAAGGTATGTAATTACTACTTATTTTGCCATCTTTTCCTTAAAATCATAACTTCCTTGCATTATGAAATGAGCATGTGGTGAAATATTATGATAAAGTTTAGAGGATTTATGAGCAACATAAAATGACTAATAATTACCTTTTTCTATGCAGAAAAAGAAGAAAATGGAAGATCTCCATTCCAAAGGAAAAGAAAAGACAAAGTTAAGTGTTGTCCCTTTGACAGGGAACCGCATCCAAACGAGGCAATCCAAATTGGAGCATATAAGCTATGAAAAGGAAGAGGAGATACCAAATCGGCGCAAGAGAAAGAGAAGATAACTGAGAGATAACAATATGGTGAATCCCTCAGGATCCTTTGATCCTAAGGGATTGCTGCCTCAAAGGTTATCTGTATCATTGATATTTCTGCTTGGCTACTATAAGAAGGGACAACGTTGCTAGCCCAAGGGACAGACTATTGTTTTTTTTATGAAATTCACTATTGTAACTGAAACTTTGATCATCGACTCTTTTTAAAGAGGGATTACTGTAACTCTATTTTGATGCTTAATACATAGCTTTTGTTGCTGTTCCGTCTTTGATTCTGGAGTAATCATAAGTAGTGCGTCCTTGGAGGCTAAGGGCCCGACCTTGGTGGATCACTTGCTTCCTGTACCATTATTTTCTGATTCTAAGTTGCGTGTGGTTTGATTTCTCTTATTCGCTTTGTTTAGTAATTTGTTGTTCCTTATTATTTCATGTATTAGCTCTGTTATATTTCATTCCTATTTGAATAGTAAGGTTATTCTTTGCACAGGAATGTTATACTACTCGTTCTAAAGTTATATCATATTGTTGTTCCTTTAACAGATTGATATTATTGTATAACATTGTTGTTCCTTACAGATTACCGTTACTGTTCGATTACAAAGTAACAATGTTGTGTATTTATAAATCAGTATTATTGTCTATTTATCTATGGTTTTCTCCCAAGTGTGATTGCTATTCATTGGGATTTTGTTCCATCGTGATCGCAATGTTGTTTCTTCACAACTTTGATTAATGATTGTTATGCCGAAACTGAGATTATTGTTTCTTCAATATAGAAGTGTTGTGTGTAATATTCGATTTGGTTTGCTATGCATTTACAATTGATTCAGGTTGTTGTTTAATAATTCATACTTACCTTAGTCTGTTGCCCCATTTCTATTTACTATTCAATGCATTTCTAAGATAAAGATTGTTGCTTAACTCTTGTAGATTGTGATTACTACTTCATTCATTTATGTAGATTAAATATTTGTTGTTCAATCTTGTTAAATAGATTAGTTGTTGTTCCTTTTCCTGTTATTTGAATTAGCATTACTTTGGTGTGAACAGAACGATCTGAAACTGTAGTGAACATTGACTATTGTTGTTCAGTTCCCAGGTTGATGATCTTTTCCTTAATTGCTTTTCAATTACATCATTTTACAAAGGGAAGATTTATGATTACTGCACCCTTGACTGATGAAATGTTGTAGGTCCTCAAATGAATGATTTAGTTACAAGCATTTCCAGTTCTTGCCATTACATTTAGAAGTTTGTTTTTAGCATTTAGTTACTTTTACAGAAGCACTATACTACTAGCATTACTCTGACAAATGACCACCTCAAACTAAGCACACTCTTTAAGATAATAAATCGTACCTAGATTGATAATTAATGTAGGGTAAATAGAGGTGAAAAAGACCCTTTTTATTACTTGACATTTTGGCACCATTGTCAAGGAGAGTGTAGCCATTTGTTTCTTTTTAGAGTAGTATAAGTACCTGCTAGGAGAGAATTGGGTTTTAAAAACGAAAGGTAAGAACCTGTGTATGGAGCATGTAACAGCCTTGCTCCCTACCCGCTTTCCTGCTGATTTGTTGTTGTTTTTTGGTAGAAATCAGCATTTGATTTGTGTGCATGACCAAGCAGAAAAAGCCTGAAAAGAATCCTAACCACTACCCAAGCCTGGTAAAGCTAAGGGGCCAGTGACCCTTGGTCAATTGATCTTTATAGACGCAATCCTCAAAAAAGTAGAATCTTAGCCTTCAGTAGGACCTAGAAAAGTTGCTTCTAGACAACCTACTAGTTCCCTTTAGGCCACAGGATCACCCTTTATAGCCTTTGCTGAGGTCCGTAGCCAAACTGAGGAGCAAGATTTTTAAGAAAATGAGAACTCTAGCCCAAAATAATTGCAAGAAGGGAACCTTAGTAATCTAAGCGAAGGGGGAGGAGAAATAGGGGAAACTAAAGAACCAAGATCTCCTTTGGAGTAATTCAGCCATTAAACAACCCAAATAAGGGAAGTGCTACAAAAATCATTCATAACAAAGTTGAAGAACCTCAAGAGCTAAAATGCCCCCAAACATTAGGAACTCTCATCATCCGAGACAAAGGAAGTGTTGTTAAGGCCATCCCTACCCCGTCTAACCAACCTAAGAGTACCCTCCTAGAAATCCCGAAAGGTTATTGACACATATTTGACCAAATGGCCCAGAACCAGCCAAACACTCAAACCTCCACACTGTAATATCCCATTGTAGACACTGCAATCAATGCACCTATGAAGGCAATTCCTCTCCAGCATGTCCCTACATTTCATGGCCTAACATCGGAAGAACCATATGCATTTTTGTTTGAATTCGATGTGCTATGTAGAGGATATGACTATACCACTGATCCCCAAAAGTTGAAACTATTTCCCTCTACATTGAAAGGAGCTGCTTTACGATGGTTTATGGGGTTGGGTGGAGGTGTTATAAATGACTGGGAACAGATGAAAGGTGCTTTCCTGAAAAAATATCAAGATTATTGTAGATCTGGAGAGTTAAAAGATGAAATATTTTAGATGGTAGGTAGACCTAATGAAACACTAGAAGAATATGTTGAACGTTTTCAATATAATCTTCAAAGATCTCCTTATGCATCATTACCCTTACTTGACAATGTATTAAAAACAACATTAATTAAATGTATGAAGGAACAATGGATTGAAACACTGAATATTATGGGAAAAGGAGACATATACCAAGAAAATTTTGCTAACATCGTTGATTTATGTATCAAGAGCTCACAAGGAAGTATAAGGCTAAGACCAGCAAAACATGATAGGTTTACAAGGGACAATAAGATCTCTAGAGAAGGAGTAACTTGGGCAGAAATTGGAAATTTATTAGAAAATTTCAAAACTAATATATTGGGAACTCTGACATCACAGCTCGATATTATGCAAGCCAAACAGAAAAAAGCAAAGGCAGAGCAAAATCTGGCAATATTTTGTCCCAGATGTAGAAAGAAACATAGCCACAAAGAGTGCCCATTGGATTCAATTCAAGTTTGCACCATTTGTACAAAAGACCGCTCTACAGAAAGTTGTCCCTCACTTCCTAGTTTGAAATCGGTATACAAAGAAGCGGAAGAAGAACCAAAACCAATGTACCTACTTAATCAGCGCCGTCAATGGTAGCCGCGAGAATCAGGTATGTTCCTCGATCCAGCTTCTTATTTCTAGCCTTCACAATATCATGCTCAGCAATATAATACAATTAGGCAAAATCAACCTCCCTTCTCAAATTGGTCACAACAACCATTTCCTTCATCATCACCATGGCTGAATCAAGCAAGCCAATCTAATTGGCCAAATTTTCCTTACACCCCACCATATTGGAAAAACAATGCGTACCCAGCACAATGGTCCCCTCCCACTTCATAGAGTCAAGCCTGGCAGACAAATTGGCAAAGACATATGAATCAGCCAGTAGGAACCATTCCGCTCCCTCAACCTACACTGCCAGCACTACAAAAAAATCCCTAGTCCAACTTAAGACCACAACTCCCAGCCCAACCCAACCCCAATCCAAATAATAGACCAGTCCAATCTGTTCAAATAATTGAAACACCAAACCTAGAAACCGATCTAAGGGAGTGCAACGATCTCCAATTAAGGTCTGGGCACATTATAGAAACAGAGGGAGATAAAACTGTTCAAGTTGAAAATCAGTTACCTATAGAGAAACCATTACAAGAAGAAGATATGGCCAGAAAACAGACTCATGATCAAGCACCCACATCTTCTCTTCCATTTCCAGAACAATTAATTATACCATGCCCTATAGAACATCCTGACTTTGATATTCTGGGAGAACTTAAGAATTTGTACATAAAAGTCCCACTCCTCCAAACCATCTAAGATATCCCAATATATGCAAAGACCATCAAAGAGCTAAGTATAAAAAATCAAGGAGGAGAATAAAAAATAACCCAACAATTCAAGTAGTTGGCACCTTATCTGACCTATTATCAGGAAGAGAAGCACCTGTCAAATATGAAGACCCAAGAAATCCAATAGTGATAGTCCAAATCAATGGACAAACCTTTTCAAATGTCATAGTTGATTTAGGGGCTGCAATTAATATCTTAACAACCACCACTTGTCAAAAACTAAGCATTACATCAGTAGAACTGACTTCCACTTTATTGGAACTGGCTGACCGATTAGTGGTTAGGCCGGAAGGCACACTACATGATGTCATGGCATCCGTTGATTCCTGGGAATATCCTGCTGACTTTCTGATAATAAACCCCAAAAACCGACTTGATGGACATCTGTTAATTTTAGGCAGACCTTGGCTTGCAACCATTGATGCTTACATTGGCTGCCGACAAGGCAGTATGACCATAACTAGAGGGAGTAATATCAAGAATCCTAGCCCTATACCCTCCAGCCGAGCCAAGTGTAACAATAATAAAAACTAACAAACAGCATGTATCATACCTTACTAAAAATATTAGATCCCCATTAACTATAGAAGATGCCCTCGATTTCAAAGATCAAACAGAGGATGATGTTATTAACAACTTTATTAACCAAGATGAATCTAGATCCCACATACAATGTCACATGATAGAGGCAGCATTTGATAATGAATTATAAGAAGATCCTCTCAAAGACACTCATGATCAGACAATACCTACTACCTCTATTTCAAATAGCAAAATTGTGGAGATTGAGCCAGGAAAAACTTTAAACATCAATAGTAACCTGACTCCTGAATAAGAAGAGAAGTTGATCCAACTACTGAGGAAATACAAGGAAGCATTTGCATGGTATTACCCGGACATGAAGGGAATCGATCCCCAGTTATGTACGCACCACATTTATACAAAAAAGGATGCATGACCTATTTGCCAACCCCAAAGAAGACTTAACCCTCATCTAAAAGACATTGTGAAAGCTGAACTACAAAAAATTTTAGATGTAAACTTTATTTATCCTATCTCTAATAGCAAATGGGTCTCTCCACTTGTGGTGGTGCCAAAAAAGAATGGAAAGTGGAGGATTTGTGTAGATTACAGAGAATTAAATAAAGCAACTTAGAAAGACCACTTTCCCCTTCCATTCATTGACCAGGTATTAGATACATTAGCAGGAAAGAAATTATTTTCTTTCTTGGATGGCTTTAGTGGGTCTAATCAGATTCAGATTGCCCCTGAAGATCAAGACAAAACTACTTTTACTTGTCCTTGGGGAACATTTTCCTATAGAGTTTTACCCTTTGGCCTATGCAACGCCCCTACCACATTTCAAAGAGCTATCGTCAGCATCTTTTCAAATTTAGTAAATGAAGGGCTCGAAGTATACAGGGATGATTTCACACCATACGGAGATGATTTCGACCTAGCACTATACACATTGGAAAGGTGCTGCAACGATGTATCGCTACCAAGCTCTGCCTGAGCTATAAGAAATGCTATATGATGATGACTGAAGGACTCATCCTAGGTCATTATATCTCGGTAGCTAGAATACAGGTAGATCGGGCCAAAATTCAAATAATTTTGTTAATACCTACTCCTACCATACAGACAGAGGTACGTAGTTTTCTTGGATTTTCTGGTTATTATAGGAGATTTATAGAACATTTTTCTCACATTGCTGCACCATTATACACACTGATAGGGAATGTTGACTTTGTTTGGACAAATAAATGTGACCGTGCTTTTGAGGATCTGAAAAAGCTTGTGTCAACAGCACCAGTACTTAGAGGTCCAAATTGGGACCTACCATTTCAAATTTCATCAGATGCTTCAGACATAGTTGTTGGAGCAATCCTTGGGCAGGAAGAAGACAAAAAACCATATGCAATCTATTATATTAGCAAGAATTTGCCTCCTGCTGAGTTAAACTATGCGGTTACTAAAAAATAATTTTTAGCTGTAATACATGCTGTAAATAAATTTAGGCATTACATCACTGGATATCCTGTTGTTTTATATACAGATCACTCTGCCATAAGATATTTAGCAAATAAACCGATTACAAACAGTAGAGTAACATGTTGGCTGATTTTATTGCAGAAATTCAACATCACAATAAAAGACCGACCTGGAAAAGAAAATCCTGTAGCTGACTTTCTATCATGAATGCCAAAACTAGTGGACACAGCAATAGTCGAAGATCAATTTCTAGATGAACATTTGTTCGCGGTTACTGTCAAAACACCCTGGTATGTTGATGTTGTGAATTATTTAGCAGTAGGCAAATTACCAAAACATCTGACTCCCAATGAATGAAAGTAGATTGTCTAGCGGAGTACCCGATTTTCTTGGATTGGGGGCTACTTATTTCATATAGGAGCAGATATGCACATCAGAAGATGCATTCGTGAAGATGAAATTTTTGAAATTCCGAAAGCCCGTCACGACGGACCGTGTGGTGGACATTTCATAGATCAATGAACTAGTCACAAAGTTTTACAAACAGGGTATTATTGGCCCACAATCTTTAAAGATGCAAAGAAATTTGTTCAAGCTTGTGATAGTTGCCAAAGAGCAGGACACCCTGGACAGTTCGACGAAATGCCTCTAAACCCACAGTTAGTCATTGAACCATTTGAGTGTTGGGTGCTCGATTTTGTTGGTCCGATCAACCCATCATCAAACTAGAAAACATATATTTTGGTAGCAACGGAATATATGACCAAATGGGTTGAAGCAGAGGCGCTGCCAAGAACTACAGAGGATTCTGTCATTCATTTCATGTTCTAGATACTTATGCGATATGGCCTCCCAAGAGACATAATCACGGATGGGGGACCACAATTTACTGGTAATAAAATTGCCGCAACACTAAAAAACTATCATATTCAGCATAAAATTACCTCTCCATACCACCCGCATGCAAATGGCCAAGTAGAGAGCATGAACAAGGTAATAGAAGCAATACTAACAAAAACTATTGCGTCACACAAACATGATTGGGCTATAAGATTGTTGGAAGCCTTATGGGAATATATAACAACATGGAGAAGCACTGCTGGTTATTCACCATATCAGCTAGTATTTGGAAAGGAACCCGTCTTTCCAATAGAATTCGAAATACAGACCTTGAGAACAGCGTAAGAAGTTGGTCTAGATTTAAATGAGGCCCAGATTAACAGACTACAACAAATCAATGAGTTGGATGAAATCAGGTTCTCTGCTCTTCAACACACCGTGTTAATCCAACAACAAAGAACCAAATGGCATGACGCCCTCATCAAAAAGAAAGTCTTCCACGAAGGAGATTGGACACTCCTATACGATTCCAGGTTTCAGGATTTTTCGGGGAAACTTCAGACTCGCTGGCTGAGACCATACGAAATCCAGAAGGTACATGATAATGGCAGCATTACTTTAACCACCATTGATGAATTTGGACATACCTTTAAGGCAAATGGCCACTGAGTTCAATTGTACCGCAACTTACTCGGGAATCCTTCTACCAGCAACTCCACGAAGACTCCAACATGCAGATTCTAGTTGAGGAAGAGAACTCTTCCTCACATTTGGTTCATTAAGTGATTTGATTGCTTTTAAATTTTGTACATAATTCTTTTGTTTTGTTTGTGTAAATTACTTTCTGTACATATTTCTGCATTTCTGTGACTTTTGCATTTTGTTGTTCCTTTTGGATGGAACAACGTTTTCACCATTCTGTTGTTTCTTTTCGAGGGAACAACACTTCTGCATTTTGTTGTTCCTTTCGGATTGAGCAACATTTTCACCATTCCGTTGTTCCTTTTTGAAGGAACAACACTTCTGCATTTTGTTGTTCCTTTCAGATGGAATAGCATTTTCACCGTTCTGCTGTTCCTTTTCGAAGGAACAACACTTCTGCATTTTGTTGTTCCTTTTCGAAGGAACAACAGTTCCACCATTTTGCTGTTCCTTTTCGAAGGAATAGCACTTTTGCATTCTATTGTTCCTTTCCGAAGGAACAACATTTATATCGTTTTTCTGTTCCTTTCCTAAGGAACAACATTTTCATGTTTTGATGTTCCTTTCCGAAGGAACAACTCTTTCATGTTTTGTTGTTCCTTTATGAAAGAACAACACTTTCACGTTTTGTTGTTCCTTTTCGGAGGAACAACACTTTCACATTTTGCTATTCCTTTCTGAAGGAAGAGCATTTTTGCATTTTTTTTGTTCCTTTTTGAAGGAACAGCACTTCTGCCTTTCTGCTATTCCTTTTCGAAGGAACAACACTTTTACGTTTTGTTGTTCCTTTCCGAAGGAACAACACTTCTGCATTTTTGCTATTTCTTTCTGAAGGAACAACACTTTCGTTTTCTATTGTTTCTTTCTGAAGGAACAACACTTTCATTTTCTGTTGTTCCTTTCCAAAGGAACAACACTTTCATTTTTTTGTTGTTCCCTTCCAAAGGAACAACATTTTCACATTTTTTTGTTTGCGCTTGTTTTCTTTACTATTCCAATTAAGGGACAATTGTTGTTCCTCTCAATGAACAACAGTTTCAAGCATGTTTTTCCTTTTGCTTGTGGTTTTGTGTACAATAATTGTTCTATCTTGAGAACAACATTTTTAGAGTGCATTTTCTTCTTTGTGTGTTTTACCATTTAGACCATTTTGTGAGTCATGGTCATTTAAAGCATAGTTATACATTTATGCAACGAATACAAATACTAGAGGATATTGAAATCAACAAATTACATTAAAATCATTATCTTTAGAAGAAATTGCTTTGAATTGATAAGAAAAAAGAGGAAATGACACAATTATTGATCACCTTACTGTCATTATTTTACTAATCCCAATATGATTGATTATTTTTATCATGATGGTTCTTCCTAAATCCTCATAATTCTCTTTGATCATTATTATTGAATAAGAATAAGGGTATATTTTTCTCTATTGAGATGTCAAGACTTCTTCCACCATCCCTACTCTTAAGGAGTGTTGAACCACCCTCTATATATAAATAGGAAAAGTGCTATATAAAAAATAAAAATAAAAATAATAAAATAAATAAAATAAAAAATAAATAAATAAATAAATAAATAAAAATAAATAAATGTTTATATGATTGCTAACATGATTTGTTAGATGAAGGATAGTGGGCCTCATCAAGAGCTAGCCTACCATGATCATAAGGAAGAAAGTGAAGTGGCATTCCCACTATGGCCACCACACCAGGGATATGATCCAAGAGGCACATTAGAAAAATAAAAAGTCCTTGGAACAGGAGGTCTCATCACGAGCCAGCCTGCCCACCTTTCACTCCTTCTTGGTTAATGGCATTGTGATTCATCTGGTTACCAAGCCAGCGTAATGGCCTCCACTCTGACACTGCACAGCAATTTCCTAGGAATACACAAAGGATTATGGTTCTAAGGGTGAAATAAACCACTCTGTCAAGGTTATGGACACCTGTGGGCAACAAAGCTCTGTTGATGGTATTGAAGTCATATTTATTATACACCAATAACAATTATAAAACCTTTCTTCTTATATCTTTATAATTGGTTCAAATGAGATTATGTATATAACCCTTTCGAACCTTTGATACATGAAAATCAATTACAAATCAATTATGACGGTAAAATTTGATAATGACTGCATAGGACCTTTTATGCATGTTAGCTGTCATATCCTCCAATTATCGCATCATATCATGGCATTTCCTTATATATTAAGTGATTCTATTATACGCCTCGATTTTGGCAATCAGGTTGTCATTGTAAACATGGCATTTCTGTATACGTTGTTCCTTTATGACTTTGTACTATGGTAGTTCAGCACGCTGCTCCTTCATTTGACGGCCGAGGACGACCTATCATATTGTAGGGGGGGCGCAAGTGATCCCCATAATTCGCTGACATATGTGTCAGCTCATCATTCAGAAGAATTAATGACTTGGGAATAGCAATGCTTAATGGTATTTTGTTTCCCAATATGCATGGATTGTTGTTTCGAAGCTATTTCCGTGTTTTGCTATGAAAAAATTAGCAGTAAGTTTGAAATTCAAACAACTTCCTGTTCCGTCATCTTCTCTGTGTTCGCTAACAGTGAGCTAAAAATTTGAACAACTTGTTGTTCCATTGTTGTCTCTGTGTTTTTTACAGTGTGCTAAGCATGGGAGGAAGATCAATTCGCAGTGAACCACAGGTGTTGATGGTCTCCGATGCTGCATGAGAGATCCTAGCGAGGGCAGGATGGATAACCTATCTTAACATCTACAACAATCCAATGAGACAGTGGCAATTGAGTTTCTACAGAACTTGCATGAACATTATTCCATGTTGAGAGGGAGACAGATAGCAGTCACTGAAGATATAATTGCAGAGGTTTTGGGATTGCCAACCATTGGACCTGTGTGGACGCTGAAAAAGGTGAGACTACGAGACACCATAAAAATCTTCCAGGATGAAGGGCAGAACCTGACTGTAAAATGGAAGGGAGTCCTACAGGCAACCTTGGGAGAGACGTGGGCAGAATTGGCGAGAATTATCCAAAGCTACATCCCTTGTGATAGCAGGAAAGACGCGGTAAGGCCACACCATCTTAAACTTTTAGTTGTGTTAAAGCAAAAGTGCGCTGTGAATTTTCCTGTGTTTTTAAATTCTTTATTACACGATGTTGCCCGAAGTGTGAAGAAATCTCGCCATTTAGAGTCAGTAGTAAGCCATCATGGGTTAATACGACTGATAGTCAGCCATAGTCTTGCCCAACAGTAGAGCAGTTGGGAAGAACTGATTTTTGCAATAGACGGGGGACTGGCTTTGCCAGCCCCAAAACGAAAACATGTTGCCTGTACATCGAGCAGATCACTGAAACGAAGGAAATATATTAGACTGGCAAGGATCAGGGGAATGCTGAGAAATCGCTAGGAATACAGTAGTCAGCCTGTGTAGATACACAATTCAGTTGATGAAGAACCCCCACAATTGGAAGGTGGGGAGAATGAAAAAGAATTGGAGGAAAATGATGAAGGAGAATAGGAGGAAGAGACTGAGCAATTTGGTCAGGAGGAAGAGGAAGCTGAGCAATGCAGTGGAAGTCCACTGCAAAACCCGCTGCAAGAAGATGAGTTGGCCTAGATTCTGGCCAATATGAGTGAATATGTCTAAGCTCATAGCCCACTTAACCCCCACACCGAAGAAGGACTGTAGGAGCACTCTGTTCATAACAAAAGTGCACCCAAGGAACTGTGTGATGAGGAAGAAGGACCGCAGTAGCACTCTGCCCATGATAAAAGTGCATCCGAAGAACTGTGTGATGAAGAGGAAGGAGAAGAGGATCACTCTGTTCATGATGAGAGCGTATCTGGGAAGAAGAGTGACAAGAATGAAGAAGAGGAACAATCTGTTCCTAGTCAAAATACACCAAAAGAATTTCACGATGAAGAGGAGGTAGAGGAAGAAGTTGCTCAGGAAACAACAGAGCAAGCTAGGGTTTCTACCCCTGAACAACCAAATTAGCATAGCACTGAAGAAGCACCCAAACAAGAAAATAAGGAAATTGGCCAAGACGAAGGCACAACACTTGAGGTACAAAGCTTAGGTCCTAGTAAACAAACGGCTGTTCCTTCCAAGAAAACAAAGGAAATTAAAAGATTACAAAAGGAACATCAGAGATTGCTTAGCGTGATCAGGCAACTTCGACAACAGATAAGGGTTTTGAAAATGGGGAAGAAATCAAAAGGAACCTCTATGGTAAAGCATGCAATTGCTTAGGCAAAACCTCTTAAGAAAAATATCAAGAGGACTCAAGTCCAACCTGCCATTCAAAACTGAAAGGAACAGCACCTGGCTGTTTCCCATGTCGAAGTACAAATAGAGAACGTATCGGCCTGCGATAAGGAAATTCAGACAGAGGCACCTCGAACCATAAAGATGAGACACTATGATAAGAAGATCCAAGTATATCTCTCGCCTACAACTATTATGTTGAATAATGACCCGAGGACAGTAACTCCATGAAAAGATTTGGCACAAGCCCAACAAACAATAGAGAAATTTACAGAGCAGACTATCCCTCGAGAAAAATATGAGAAATTACAACAGCAGCTGAAGAGCATTAACGCATCAGATATCCAGGCCTTTGAAGGATAGAAAAAGGAAAAAGAAAGACTCAAAAAGGTAACCCATAGACTAGACATAGTCATCAAACAAATGGATACCTTATGTTCTCTATATATTGACGTTCTAGCGTGTAGGGCGCCTGCTAGGAACTATGCTTTGTTTTTAATGGAAAGATATTTACAATTGAAAATTAAAGCTGTCAAAGCAGGGGTAACTATAGAGATAAAAACCATTGATGACTTCATAAACTATTGTAAGCATTACGAGGAGAAATTTCAGCGATTGTTATATGAATTCTATTTGCACAATCTTGTACTAGATGGAGAAATAGAACAAAACACTAGACCTTTTGTGGGTGATGTCTAACTGTAGGCATTTATTTCTTTTGGTGTTAATCAAATAAAGTGTCTTAAAGCCTACAATGTCGTTCAAAGACAAGAGAATGGATTAGATTTATGGGTGAGAGGTGAACCTAGAGACCCACATCAATTATGGAATAAACATAGGAGCCTAATGAGAACTCAAGGAGTGATCGAAGCATTGGGACCTATTCATATAGTAGTCATCCTCGAAGGGATAGAACACTTCTTTACCATCAAAGACCTTGCCATAGCAACAGCCAAATTCCGATACCAGACTTCTAATCGGAACATCCAAAATCGAGAACCATTCAATTATGAGAACTTTAAGCTAGCTACTTACCGCTTGGGTATCTATGGTGACCTCATTTTGAGAGAAGGCCCGTCTTGGTTAGGCTATAGGTTCCGAAGCCCAATTATTTAGCACCCTGCACCAGGATATCAAGCCTTATATGAAATGCCTGAAGGTCAGACATGACATTTTTTTGAATTCTTAGCTAGCCATCATGGTTGTAGACCACCTCATGAGATCCCTTCTCCAGCCTATTCCCTAACTACCTTGCATGTCAATTACAATGTTTTCATGAGGGAATGAAAAAGGGTAAGCAGGGGGTGTGTTGAGCACTAGAGAAGGTATGTAATTACCATTTATTTTGTCATCTTTTCCTTAAATTCATAACTTCCTTGCATTATGAAATGAGCATGTGGTGAAATCTTATGATAAAGTTTAGACGATTTATGAGCAACATAAAATGACTAACAATTACCTTTTTCTATGCAGAAAAAGAAGAAAATAGTAGATAGCCATTCCAAAGGATAAGACAAGACAAAGTTAACTGTTGTCCCTTTGACAGGGAACTTCATCCAAACGAGGCAATCCAAATTGGAGCGTATAAGCCAGGAAAAGGAAGAGGAGATACCAAATCGACGCAAGAGAATGAGAAGATAACTGAGAGATAACAATACGACGAATCCCTCAAGATCCTTTGATCCTGAGGGATTTATGCCTCAAAGGTTATCTATATCATTGATATTTCTGCTTGGCTACTATAAGAAGGGACAGCGTTGCTAGCCCAAGGGATGGACTATTGTTGTTTTTATGAAATTCACTATTGTAACTGAAACTTTGATCATCGACTCTTTTCAAAGAGGGATTACTACAACTCTGTTTTGATGCTTAATACATAACTTCTGTTGTCGTTCCGTCTTTGATTTTGGAGTAATCATAAGCAGTGTGTCCTTGGAGGCTAAGGGCCCGGCCCTGGTGGATCACTTGCTTCCTGTACCATTATTTTCTGATTCTAAGTTGTGTGTGGTTTGATTTCTCTTATTCGTTTTGTTTAGTAATTTTTTGTTCCTTATTATTTCATGTATTAGCTCTGTTATATTTCATTCCTATTTGAATAGTAAGGTTATTCTCTACACAGGAATGTTATACAACTTGTTCTAAAGTTATATCATATTGTTGTTCCTTTAATAGATTGATATTATTGTATAGCATTGTTGTTCCTTACAGATTACCGTTACTGTTCGCTTACAGAGTAACCGTGTTGTGTATTTATAAATCGGTATTATTGTCTATTTATCTATTGTTTACTCCCAAGTGTGATTGATGTTCATTGGGATTGTTGTTCCACCGTGATCGCAAGTATTGTTTCTTCACAACCGTGATTAATGATTGTTATGTCAAAACTCAGGTTACAGCCTTTTCATGCTTTGGAG
>APFE031044765.1:64663-86483 GCA_000404065.3 Pinus taeda
CAAAACCCCTCTATGCAATGGCAGAATTAGAAGGAGATATCTCATCCCATTTGAACGATAATGAGGAATTGAAAACACTTTGTATTCAAATAAGAAAATATAGAGACCCCGACGTCATCATATGGATATGCCCTTGTACTACATAAATAATAAAAATGGATTTGGAAGGTATGACACATAAATTAGAATATGAAATTGGAGCACCAATTCTAGTGGCAAGAGAAAATGGACTGGATTATGTTTTACTCAGGGGGAAGATATTGTGTTAGTTGTAATGGAACATCATTGTCCAGAACAAGAAGTCCCCATTGGTGAATCAAGAGAAACTAAAAAAAAGAAAATTTATTCCCTTTTTCTCTTCTAAAGGAAAATTGGTAGAATATGCAAATAATCCTCTCTTAGTTATTTTTGGGTCTTTACCCCGAATTTGTTTCTCTAGCTTGATACAGAATTAAGACGTTCTTCAATATAGAAGTGTTGTCTGTAATATTCAATTTGGTTTGTTGTGCATTTACAATTGATTCAGGTTGTTGTTTAATATTTCATACTTACCTTAGTTTGTTGTCCCATTTCTGTTTACTGTTCAATTCATTTCTGATATAAAGATTGTTGTTTAACTCCTGTAGATTGCGATTACTACTTCATTCATTTCTGTAGATTAAAGATTTGTTGTTCAATCTTGTTAAATAGATTAGTTTCTATTCCTTTTCCTCTTATTTGAATTAGCATTACTTTGGTGTGAACAGAATGATTTGAAACTGTAGTGAACATTGACTATTGTTGTTCAGTTCCCAGGTTGATGATCTTTTCCTTAATTTCTTTTCAATTACATCAGTTTATAAAGGGAAGAGTTATGATTACTGCACCCTTGACTGATGAAGTGATGTAGGTCCTCAAATGAATGATTTACTTACAAGCATTTCCAGTTCTTGCCATTACATTTAGAAGTTTGCTTTCAGCATTTAGTTACTTTTGCATAAGCACTATACTACTAGCATTACTCTGACAAATGACCACCTCAAACTAAGTACACTCTTTAAGATAACAAATCATACCTAGATTGATAATTAATGTAGGGTAAATAGAGGTGAAAAAGACCCTTTTTACTGCTCGACAGACGACATCACAGTGAAGATTGGGATTAAAGTGGACCTTGTAAAGATCAAGGCTGTTACGTAGATTCCCTTCCCAATGAATAAGAAAGCCATGCATTCCTTCTTGAGGAAGATAAACTTTCTCCACAAGTTCATCTTCGATTACGCTTAAATTGTGAAACCTATGCAGGAGATGGTATAGAAGGATGCAATTTACAAGTGGAACAAAAGAGAAAACGATGCATTTTCCCATATTAAGCAAGTTATCGCAAAAGCACTAACCTTATACAACCCATATTTCAATAAATATTTTTTTCTCTACACCTTTGCTTTTGATACTTCTCTTGGCGTTGTGATTACACAGAAAGATGATCAAAACAATGAGTGGCCCATATATTTTATGAGTGTTAGACTACAAGGACCTGAAATTAATTATCCTACCATTGATAAACTTGCATATGAAGTATATAAGGCAGTGAATCACTTCCAACCCTATCTTTTGAAAAATCATTGGATTATCTTTGTTCTACCCCTAGCAATCAGATCTTTGTTTATCCAACAAGAGATGGGTGAGAGAAGAGAAAACTGGATGACTAGTTTACAAGAATGTGACCTAGAATTGAAACCAATTCACACTATTAAGGGCCACGATCTACATTAGTTAGCAGCAGAACTGGTGAACACAACAGGAATGATCCATTGAGGTGAGAGTAGGAAATCAATATGTACAATGTTGAGAAAGTCACCCCCACTATTATCTCAAACTCTTGGTACGCAGATGTGTGCCAGTATCTTGAGCATGGCACTTTTCCCTCTCACTTATCTACACAAAAGAAGAGGGCAGTTAGATTGAAAGGATTATCTTACTAATTGGTGCATGGTGTGATTTTCAGAAAGCACCATAACAGAGTATTGCTAAGGTTCTTGGAATCACATGATTCAGAGAAAGCGTTGCATGAACTACACAATGGACTAGCCAAAGGAAACTTCAAGGGTTACACTACAGTGCACAACGTTATGCGAGCCGATTTTTATTAGCATATGTTATTCAAAGATGCTATTGCATATTCCCACAATTGCCCTATCTGTCAAAAGTGTGCTGGTCGAGGAAATAAGTTAGATGCCCCATTGCGACGTATCACAGTGGAAGAACCATTTCAATAGTGGGGCCTAGATGTCATCAATGATATTTTTCCACACTCATCGAAGTAACACCACTATATTCTCACTACAAAATATTACTTCACATAGTGGATGGAAGCAATTCCACTCAAGCAAGTGAATGACAAGAAGTCATCAAATTCCTCAAATAGAACATCATTTCCAAGGTTTGTGTTCAGACTTCACTTTTTTTTTTACAATGCAACGTACTTTTCATCATTAAGATTATATGATTTTGCATTGGAGAATGGTATTTTGTTGAAACATTCTACTAGTTATTATCTGCATGGAAATGGTCTTGCTATGTCTACCAAAAGAACCTCATCTGCATCACTAAGAAGATCATTTTCTCTAAATATAGGAACTAGAACTCCACTTTGGTGAATTCCATGTGGGCTAACCGAGTCATGCCAAAACCTTATTTGAATACATATCCTTACTTCCTAATGAACGGAAAAGAAGCCATCTTACCCTCGAACATTTATTTTCCTTCCCTTCAACTTTCATAAGAATCCCAGTGAAATCCATGCTTATTGGTTCAGAGTATGATAAATACCCTTCGCAAGCTACAAGAAGAAAGAAAAAAATCTAAAGAAAAAAATTATCTTCACCAAAGTCGTATCAAGAGTTAGTTGGAAAAGAAGTTTGTAGGGAAAAATTAATTTAGTGTGGGTGACCTATGCTTGAAGTGGGACAAAGGCCACAAGGACAAAGGAAAACATACTAACTTCCAATCCCTGTGGATTGGATCACTCACTATGCATGAGAAGCTTGGCTAACACACATATCATCTTCAATATTTACAGGGAATATTGGCTCTCTCTTCCTCTTAATGCCCAATAATTAAAATAATATTTTCAATGATGGTCTGGGGTTGTGACCTGCCCTATGTACATATTTTGTTTTCTTGTTTTCTTGTCTATTTAGTTTTACATTTTGTTTTTGTTCATGTAAATAAGCATCATGTGGGAACATGTTTTCTTAGTTCTTTGTGTGTGGCTAAGTTGAAAAGAGTCTTGTGATACCACAACATTTGGCTAACCTTTGGTCCTTGTTTGTTTTGGTTACATATTTTGGTCAATGATGTTTTGGCAGAAAATATGGTCCTTTTGTAAGGAGAGTTTTGTGTTGAATCATAATACCTATGTCTATTCTAGAAACCTTACGCCCATACTTGGTTCCTCATGTTTCGGTGTCTTCATGCTTATCCAATCAAGTAAAAGAGGAAAATGGGAAAATATAAATGAGAAAACCTAAATCATAGGTCTTTATATGATTCTATGAAGGAACAACCTCTCCTTCTCTCAATAAGTTGGGATTCCTCTTCTGTCCACAAAATGAATAAGTGCCTATGCATAGTCCTATATAAATATATAACTATAGGCAAAAGAAGAGAAAGGTTTCCTACATAAAGAGGTGAAGAAAGAAACTTTGCCAGGGTACTGTCTAGGCTTTCTAGAAGTGGAGCAATGTTTTTGTTCCTGTAGTGACTTCGTCAGGGTACTATCCGAGCCTATTAGCAATGGAGCAACATCAAATATGAAAAACTATAGTATGAAAATTTAAAGCTCACAAACTATACTACTCATTCCTGATTCGAAACATTGCGATATTGCTGATCTTATGTCTATGTTCAACCAATAATTGATAGGGGGACTATTTTTATTCATGGGTTAAGTGGGGAAACCAAAGTGATATAGATAATGTACTCCCTGGGGAACAATACCTTCCCAAAAAGAATCAACCTAAACAAAGAAGCTATAATTCTACCAGCGTGTCGCCAAGTGTTGTCACTCCTACAACACCCTCCACAATTTTGGCCTACACCAAAATTTCGGAGCCTACCTTGACGTTGTATACTATCTTCGCAAACATTAAGACTTGTTACATGTGTTTTCTCAAAGTTTTTTTGCCCCATTTGCAAGAAAATCAAAGTGCCTTCTTTTAGCATGTTAAGTGTCACACGATCTACAAAATCTTGTTTTGGTGGTTTCAAGGGGTAATATTTGTGTAAATGAGTTGGTATTACCATATAAACATGTGTAGCACACATTTCCAAAGTTGTAAGCATTGTCGCACAAGTGTCGTCACGATCATCACAAAGTGTATCTTTGGTGTCGCACTTTTCATCGCACTGAGTGAAGTTTGTTGTTCATGTGTTCTGGACGATATATGTTATGTCATCAAATTATCTAAGTGTGTTTCCAAAAGCAAGTCTTGTCACTATTCAAATCAGCTTCATGGATCCCACACTTACTCAAATTCAGAAAACTTCCCGACCAAGCAACATAGCCTCATCCAGCCCTCTTGAACTGCACATTGCGCAGTCCCAACCTTGAAGAAACAACCTTTACTCTTGGCAATGTGCAATGCACAGTTCCTACCTCCCAACCCTTTCTCAAGCCCAGCCCTTGAGCTCTAAAACTATGCAATCCTAAACTACACATTGTGCAATCTTAGTATTCAAGCCCAACCCTTGAGCTCCTGAACTACACAATTGTACAATCACCTGGCCTCCATGTACTTCCAACATTGTGCAGTGGAAAAATTTAGTCATCAAGTGTTAGGTCCCTATACTACTAGTGTAAACCCTTATTGTTATTAGTACAAACCCCTTATTATATTGTTGTGCCCATGTAGTCCTGATATTGTTATTATTGTGCCCCATAGAAGCCACTATTGTTATTATTGTCCCCTTACATTATTATTGTTATGTCAGCTCTGATTATATTATGACTCGTTAGACTCCTATAGATAGAAAGGAGGTCTTGTCATTTGTATCATCCAAGAATTGTTCATTTGTGTAATGTAAAAGAGGTTTCCCCCTTGAAGAGGCTTATTTCCAAGGCATTGATCTATCTTTTCTATCTTTTTGTGATCTAGTTTCATAACATCAAGCCATCAGCCTGGCTCCTTGAGCACCCCAACAGTGAAATCATCATGCTTAGTACAATCTGAACTACGCATTGGACAATCTCGAGGCTCAAGCCTGACCCCTGACTTCTTGAGTTGCAAAATTGCATAGTCATTGAGCCTCTCCCTCAACCTACCACTTGGTTCTGGCTCAATTAGTGGATCATCATGAAACATATTAGACTAGGGGTTTATCAAACTGATGTCCTCTTATCATGAGTGAATTTCAAATTCAGGAACTCTATCACGCTATGACAAGATGACGAAGAAGGAGATGGAGAAGGAGAACATGCTAGAAGACACATCTGTAACTATAGATGCAAGTTGATCAATCAGGAGAATGCAAAGGGACGTTTGTGATCGCACCTGAAGACCTAATAACATTGAAGCCTCCTCATCTCTAAGAAATTTGGAGGTTGATAGAAGATCAATCTCTTGAAGACACATAACAAGAAGCAACATGAATTACTTGACATTGCCATATCATCATGTAGTCCATGTCATCAATGTCATGTCATGTCATGTCATGAGGCATCATATGCCACATCATTTTTGTGGATTATGTAAATTCTTATTCGAAAATGTATTGTAAAGTGGAAGTCCAAAGGACATGTACAGAATATGAAGAGTCATGTAAAAGTCAATAATTCATAGGGAAGTCAAACCATCATGTGGGTAGTCAAAAAGTCACAAGGGAGGTGAAGGATCACCCCATTGGTTATATATACACCCTCGTTGTACAAGCAAAGGAATTTTCACCTTGGCTCCTCCTACAAGGCATCATAGAGACAACCTAGTTCTTTTGGGGAGAAAGTAGTGGCTCCAATGCTCCACTATTAGAGCTAGTGGTGTTTATTGTATACATGTGTCTTGGTACTTTTACTTAATATATGAATCCTAATGGACAACATGTTCTTCATGCATGGATTATGAATATTTGTAAGACTATTCTACGAATGTTTGTAATTCATGTTTGTTTTCACCTATACTAAAGTAGTGGAACTATTTTCGTTATTTTAGTGGTTATCATATTGAGAATGTGTTGTAATGGTTGCAATGGCCATCACATATTTTGTGGACTATTCCACTAGATGTTAGATGGATCTCTCTTGTTTATGTGTTTCTCTTCTAGAGTGGTGCTACTACCTCTCCCTTAGAGGTTCACTTTATTTTCCTCTTTGTAATATAAGAACCTTGACACACCTACCATCGAACACTCACTAGGAACACACTTGATTTGCAAAGGAACATATGTATCCCTCTCTCTTGTTGACAGTTAGAGCCAAGGAAAACCTTTAAGAAAATGGTAACTGGTCCATGTTCCGGATGGGGCTCCTATCTCAAACAGTGCAAGGACTAATTTGGACCACATATCAGGGAGACCATTTTGAATGTTTGTAGGTCTAGCACTATCAAAAGGTCTTGATGGGAGGGACTGTGTTGAAGAGTGGTACAAAGAGAACCTCATCGGGTTCCTTTCTAGGTCCATGGAAGCTCGGAGCCTGGTATGATAAGGGACTAAATGTGATGCCAATTGCTGCTTCATTTCATCCTTGATTCTTTTTTTATTTTACTTTGTCAATTACCCTTCTTCCCAACTAGTTATTATTGTTTTTTAGCCTCCCAAAGGACTCAATATAGATACCTTTGTAGAAGTGGAGGCCTTAGCTTGTGGAGACTTTTCTAGGAGTACATGGTAGTCTGGTGTTACGGGAATAAGTACCCTAGGGATTTGGGTTGAAACCCCAATAGATAAAGAGAAAACTACAGTAAGAAACACTTATACAACTCAAGCAGCATGCTTATATAAACAACTATGCGATAGCAATCATACCTAGATGTCCTTCGTTTGGGTAGTTCCAGCAGGTTTCATACCCTCTGCAACTCCTGATGATCTTCGAATCTACAAATCAACCAATTAGAACATACATAGCAGCATATAGATAAAGCATTTTAATGAAACTAACTTTATATCATATAAGAAAAATGATTAATTATACATCAAAATAACATTCATACATGAATCGCAATAGTATCTGATGCATAAACAAAGTTAATTTTAGGAACAAGACAACACTTCTTTTTATTGTAGAAAGTTATAACTAACATGGAGAGAATTCACCTAAGTCTTCTTCTTCTGGCTCCAAGCGGAACCGTCCTCCAGATTCATCCAGTCTCGGTCTTCAACAGCCTCCTTCCATAACCAAGACCATGATATCTCAAGCAAGTGGGAGAATATTAACACTCAAGGAAACAAGGGTTTCCTAAAACTTGGAGAAGTGCTTGAAGCACAGGGATACTTCAGGCTCAATCAGGGATAGTCTCAGTATAATAATTCTATCTCTTCTCCTCCTTAAGGCCTTCCCATAGAAGTCTATTTATACTTCTCCCAATTAGTTTTTTAGCTGGGAAACAGTTGGGCCACAGGCACTAGGAGGTAATCAATAGGTAAAACCCATGAATTTCACCCATAATTTAGGAAATTTAATTTTTTTTTAAGTGTTTCAACACATATACGCAGGTTGGGTATTGACTAACCCACGTGTACATGATTTTATCTCAGGGAAAAGTAGCGTACAAGGAATAAAACACTGTTTTAAGAATATTTGGACCAAGTCTGGAAGGAGGGGTTGCCCTAGGCCATAAACCAAGCATCACAAGTACCAAGGGTGGTAAATGGAGCTATAATATATGCCCCCTAATATATGAGGTCAGAAGTGGTACATGATGGCCGAAATGTATTAAATATATGGAAAGGAATCCTGTCGAGACTCAGAAGGACTTCACCAGAATTCAGCCTACCAAGACATCAAAAAGATATCAGAAAGAAATTGTTGTCTGAGGTAGGCATACCCATGCTCAAAGAAATTAAAGCATGTCCGCATATCAAGTAGAAGAGGATCCACTATGTGTACAAGTATAAAGGACTAAAAGTACGTAATGGATCATCTAATCGTGATCGAAAAAGTACATGTCTGAATATCACATATAAGAAGATGATCAATGAAGCTAATCATTGATGTCAAAAACTGATCCCAATAGTACTAAATGAACATGATGGAATAAGATGATACTACGTCGCAACTCGGATGCCAGCATATAAGATGTTGTTGAGAAGGACTACAATATATAAGGTGGATGTTGTCGACTAGTAGTAACAAGAGTAATTGAAAAGTGAAGCAAAACATGCTAATGCAACCCGATGTCTTCACCAACTATCGTGGTACATTTCTACACAATGGGAATAAATGATCTGAGGTCGACCACGTGAGAAATCATTTGATTACCAGTCATTGATATATACCATTAACAAACACGAGACTACTCACCGATAATGATAATGAGAGTTAAGGTACCCAATACAATCTCACAAGTGTGAATGAATGAGCTGAAGTCGAACATGGTCTCATGGGTCTTCACCATTCATCCCTTCGAATTTAAGATTATCCGATGGAAGTTTAGTTGGGACTGGAGGCCAAGCCGAATTCTACCTAATTGGATCATTTGTCAATTTAGTTAAGTTTGGAAAATTAAGTGTGGCCAGAAAAAGAAGTCGTGGAGGACCTTGGGAATTCCAACTAGACTGGGCGAGGTTCCCAAAGTTTTGAAAAGAATGACCTGGATTTCGAAAGGCACCAAGTTGCCTAAAGTAACTCATAGAGCCTACTAAAATAAAGGGTGATCCTTGTGGTCTGGCAAAATTCGGAGTTTGACCAACTCCTGCAAAAAATCCTCCGTAATTGGTGAAGTTACCCCTCACAAAGTATTGAAAGGAGCTGACAACCCCTGATAAGGGTTCCAAGCATTAGAAAAAGGGTGAAAAACTTTGAAATGAATTAACCGAGGAATACGGTACATTCCCTTGTTGGCCGAAAAAATGATTCCTAGCTCCTATCCCACTAACCACAGGGTTTGTCAAACTCTGAAAGGGGTTACTACCTTGACTTGTAAAAGGAAAAGGCATTGACCCTACTGTTAGATTGGAATGTGGTATATGACCAATTCCAAATGGGAAACCCTGAAAAGAAGTCGATCCACTCATCATGGATGTAGAGTTTGTTGATGGTATATTCAAAGGAACTGAAGGAATACCTTGAGAGGACATTCCAAAAGGGAAAAATCCAAAACTAGATGCATTAGCCTGAGAACTTCCACTTGTTGACGGAATGGAAGTAGACCCAAATAAGGATGTGTTAGGATTGTTAGAAGGGATGGAAATAATTCCTCCCTCTTGCATAGATATGGGAGTCTGCATGCTTGCAACACTCGTCATGGATTCCATGCTTCCAGCGATGATCATCGAAGGGATAGATGTATGTGGACCTGGGCTCGAAGGCCTGTGAGTTGGAGTTCCAACGTATAACAAAATGTCTATATGATCAGGAGGGAGAGAAGAATTCAGAGTCACAACCGACTTTGAAAGCTCTTCTACTTTAATACTATCTTCTGACTGGAAGAGCACTCGAGAAAGAACTGGTGTGTTCCTCTCTAAATCTATAGTAGTACCAGGTCTATCTTGTGAACTAATGCCCCCAAGTGGATGATCAATCTCTGATGCGCCTGCTACCACTGGCTGGAAACCACTAATAGAATCGCTCCAACGCCTTCTAGGAGAAGGCTCTGGACTTGTAGGTGAAAGCCCACGAAGTCTCCGAGACCATCGAGATGGTCAGTTAGTTTGAATTATTTTTATAAAATCTACTTAAAGACTCAAGAAAATTAAAAGCTAGGCCAACTAGGAGCATAGAACACTCACTAAAATATCCCTAAAGATATCAACAATCAAACAACTTCCAAGTATTTCCGCTCAGGGTGATTAGGACCAGACACCAAAATACAAGAAAGTTAATAATAAGGGCCTTCTAAAAATAGACTGGGGTAATTATGCCCCGGGCCTACTAGCGAAAGTATCAAAGGTAGTTACGCTGACCTCTAGACAACAGCCTTTGTCGGTGCAAGCCCCAAGCTTCCCAAGGGTTCCCTCCAAAAGTATTGTTGAACGTGATGCAATGTCAAGCTCAGATGCCACAAGATTCCCCTCCGTAGCCACCCGTGTGGATTCCTAGGATAGGCAACTATGGACACCAACTCGTATTAGAATCTGGGCGGAACAGTCATGAGGTAGGATCCGACAAGTAAGAGAGCGGGTACCTCTCATCTGTATCTTCACGAACCCTCGTGCTTAACTCCCAGTCACGGAGCTTTCTAGGTCCCCCTAACGCTATTGGATTTCACTCTTTAATCAAACTTCTATGTTTTACAATTTAGAGCGGCCTTGGATAGTTTACTCTCCTCTTGCCTAATCCAAGGTCCTAAATAAACCTAAACTTGTTGGTGTATTCTGATGACAATACAAAAATTTCTAGTTTATTTTATTAAGCACTTGATTTTAAATGGCTTTTCTTTTAAGTCAAAGGGATAAATGGAAATGAAACCAATGGTGTTTGTATGACACAAAAGAAATTAATGAAAAACTAACTTATATGAATGCAATTGTTCGTTCTTCGATGAAAAGAAATTTCTACTTGGGTTCTACAAAACTTCTATACAACAAAAACTTTTTCTTTTCTTTTCTTAGATAACACTTCACACTCACAAAAAATAAAAATACTATTGATGCTTTAATAATGCAAAACTTCCCTAATGCAAGGTGTAAATGAAAATTCAAGATCCTAGATTACTCTAAAGAGAATGAAAGCAATTGTTTATAACTTATTA
Organism: Pinus taeda; assembly: GCA_000404065.3. Taxonomy (NCBI): domain Eukaryota; kingdom Viridiplantae; phylum Streptophyta; class Pinopsida; order Pinales; family Pinaceae; genus Pinus; species Pinus taeda. The sequence goes on from APFE031044765.1 coordinate 75,550, forward strand.
ATAAGCCAACGTAAGTGTTTGAAAAGAATACAAATTTTGAATACAAAATCTTCTCCAAACAAGAAGGACAAATCCAAAAAGATCACAATTCACTTTCAAGAAATAAAAAGAAACCAAAATCAAACTTGGAAAAAGAAGACAAAAACAATGTTTTTTAAGAAATTTTCCTTTTTCAAGAAGCAATGAAAACAACCTTTTGAAAGCACTCTAAATGCCACCAAAGACTCAAAGACTGAAATAAGAGCACAAGGAAACTTTGTAAGTCACAAATTCAACAACGAATGAAAACTTGAAGAAAAGGGCTTCAACTTGTACTAAATGACCCAAACGACAGCAAAGAGCTTTGACAAACTAACCAAGAAGTCAAGAAAGAAACACCTTCAAATTTGTCAAAAAGAAACTTTCAAAAAGCAAGAAAAGGTGTAAGGCCACAAAATGAAGAAAAGCAAAGAAGTTGACCTATAATCTTGCTTGACACTAAGATTGAAAACAATCTGTTGTTTTGGAGGACCAGAACAATCAAGAACCCCTATAAGAAGTCTTGTGTGTTAAAACACAATCATAAAACTCACTGAAAAGAAAACCTAGGCCAAAACTTTTCAAAGCGAAAGAGAATTAAAAATAGTAAGCTCACTGAATAATAAAATTCTAAAGACAAAAATTGACCACTTGGAAACCAAATAGACCAAGAAACAAATATTTCTAGGTAGAGAGATTTGAAAAAACAATGTAAAAAATGGTATACACGATTGTGTTCAAGCACAGAGGTGTGTACACGCGCTTCTGATAAAGGAAACTCATGTATATGTGTGTTCACTTCATAGAAACAAGCGTGTGTACACTACTATAAACAGACAAAAATGTGTATACAAAGGTTTGCAAGAAAAGTAAAAAATGAAGCTAGATCAAAAAGATCAGACTTAAGGTCTGAGATTCTATTGGAACAAACAATACTGTCATAGAAAGCAAACTAAGAACTGAGCCCTGATTGACACTGAACAACCCAAACTAGGAATAACAAGATTTTTATCCCTAGTGGAGTCATCAATTATGTTACGGGAATAAGTACCCCAAGGCTTTGGGTTGAAACCCCAACAAACCAAGAGCAAACTATAGTAATAAACACTCATACAACTCAAGAAACATGCTTATATAAACAAACTATGCAATAGCGACCATACCCGAATGTCCTTCGTTTGCGAGGTTCAGACCCTCTTTAACTCCTGATGATCTTCGAATCTGCAAATCAACCAATTTGAACATACATAGCAACACATAGATAAAGCATTCTAATAAAACTAAATTTATATCATATAAATAAAATGATTAATTATACATCAAAATAACATTCATACATGAATCACAATAGTATCTAATGCATAAACAAAGTTAATCTCAGGAACAAGATAGTGCTTCTTTTTATTGTAGAAAGCTATAACTAACACGGAGAGAATTCACCTATGCCTTCTTCTTCTAGCTCCAAGCGAAATCGTCCTCTCGATCCATTTAGTCCCATTCTTCAACAACCTCCTTCCATAACCAATACCATGATATCTCAAGCAAGTGGGAGAATATCAACACTCAAGGAAACAAGCATTTCCTAAAACTTGGGAAAGTGCTTGAAGCACAGGGATACTTCAGACTCAGTCAAGGATAATCTTAGTATAATAATTCTATCTCTTCTCCTCCTTAAAGCCTTCCCATAGAAGTCTATTTATACTTCTCCCAATTAGTTTTTTAGTTGGGAAACAGTTGGGCCATGGGCACTAGTAGGTATTCAATAGGTAAAACCCGTGAACTCTACCCATAATTAAGGAATTTTAATTTCTTTAAGTGTTTTAACACATATACGTAGGTTGGGTATTGACTAACCTTCATGTACACGCTTTTATCTCAAGGAAAGGTAGCGTACAGGGAATAAAACATTGTTTTTAAAATAACTGGACCAAGTCTGAAAGGAGGGGTTTCCCTAGGCCATAAACCAAGCATCACAAGTACCAAGAGTGGTAAATGGAGCTATAACATTTGGTTGGTCCAGGGTTACTTTAGTAAACATGGTCTCAATCTCTTCTTCAACTGGACCTTGGATCTTAGCCTTCTTGCTAGACGGTGCTTCTTCCATTTCTATCTCCCCAACTTCATCCACACTCCTCTTCTGAGTCTTTTCCTTTGAAGTTGGTGTTTCAATCTCCATATCTATATTAATGGGTTAGGAATATGAATTATCCTTCCATTCAATTTCAAGCTTAAACTCATGTTCAAAAGCAGAAGAATTGATATCCTTTCTCCTTTTTGATATGATGCCATGGGGATCATATTGTCATATTTCTTGTTGGGAATCACGATTGTTGTTAGACCACAACCTGTAGGTGTTAGTCAACAATTGCATCATCAGAGATAAGGATTCACAAGAGGTGGTTAGTCCATCTCGCGAAACACACGTGGAGTGTTGGTTTATCCAATGTCCAACAATATCCCCCCCAACGCGAGTCAGTTGTGTATCGAACTCATGACCTACACTCTAATACAACTTGTTGGAAATCACGATTGTTGTCAGACAAAGAATAATAGATGTTAGTCAATGATCACATCATCAGAGATAAGGATTCATGAGAGGCGATTAGTCCATGTCACGAAACACATGGGGAGCATTGCTTTATCCAATGTCAAACACTTCTCCCATTTCAAAATTAAGCTCTTTGAACAAGTCCTCAACTCCTTGAGAGGATTGTTTAATGTTAACAATGAATGGGCCTACCACTTTACCCAATTTTAACATTTAGCCCTTCTTGGTAGGAAAAAAGTGGATTTCATCAACATGCACACTCTACCTGATGAATTTTAGAGTGACTATTCTCATTGGCATGAAAAAGGGAAAGCAGTAAGGCTGAATCCTTGTTGAGCTGAAGGACTTCTTTCTATTGGCGCAAAATCCTAGGAGGAGAAATGTTATTTATGATTTTGTAGGCAGTGTATATGTAAGTGGAAATGAATTGGGAATAACCTTCATTATGTGAATGTTTCCTTACGACGTTGTCTAAATCAAACAAAATTTTTCTCTATTTGTGGGACTCTATAATACTAAGGCCTAAGGCGTTATAGGTATAAAATAGGGAGGTATTTATAAATTTCACATTTATAAATCAAATTAACTCTAGATTTATTTACATAATATTCACCGAGAAGAGGATATGAAAAAAAAATTCTCCTCTACATATGATGTTGTACGTAAGGAAACAAATTCTGGAAAGTGATAAACGAAGGGGGTGATATAAAAGTATAACCCTGACTCTATGACCCTAAACTGGTCCTCCCTCTTGAGAGGTTAGTCATACACATCAAAATATAGGTATGACAAGTGGTAGGAGCAGGGTGAGTTATGAATCTCAACTTCTTTATCCATGAGGGGCTCAATATTATAAGAGGGTTTCACCTCTCAGATTTAGGAGTTTTAGTTGCAGATTTCTTCATTTTCAAAATAAGGAGAAAGATTAATTTCCAAAGGATTGTGGTTTACTTGACGACTAGGCACAATCGGATAGAACAATGTTGGAATGGATTTGTTCTATTTGACAATCGAACGTGGTGGGTAGGCAGATCGGCAAGGAAGCACAACTCTTAAAACAAATTTGAATTCAAATGGATCACGGGTCATGGATTTATAGGTGGAGAAAATAGTCATGTGACTTGTGGGGTAAGACATGAGGGGACACGTGAGGGGAGGGATAGGTGGCACCATGAGTTTGGGTAGGATGTGAGAGAGAGGAGAGGTTAACTCTATGAGCAGTGTGCTTTCTTTTCAACGTCAATGGTGTGCTAGAATGCCTAGTAGCAGGCATGGTCCCCACTCTTCAGCGAGGTGAACTATCAGGGCTCAGGTACAGGGTTGGACCCCCAGAGTCAATCTAGATCGTAGATCAGTCATGCCTGCCCCTTTAATCTTGATCTTTCGGGGGCTAGCGCTGGCATATCCACCATGCTAGTTACCCCAATGAAATGCTTCTAGGGCCTAGCTACTCAGCAAAAGATGATTATCCACCCCACCACTTGCTCATTAATTAATCATCTCGAGGAAAAATGGAAAAGAAAATGGGATGGGACCCATTAATTTTTAATTCCTCTTTCTATTTCTTCTGCCTTGTGTTTTTGTTCCTTTTTCGATGCCCTGCTTTAGAGTTTGTTGTGGTTCTATTAGGTCGTAGACCCAAAACCACTGCCACTTGACTTGTGTAAAGGAAATGTGGGCCACAACACGCTCCCTCCCTAAATACCCCTCACTCTTTCTCCCTATGTGTCTCCCTCTCTCTCCCTCTCTCTTCATCATTCTCGATTTATCTCTCTCCCTCTCCCACTCCCTATCCCTAAATCTCTCCCTCCCTCACTCTTCCCCCACTCTTTCTTCCTCTCCCTCCTTCCCTCTCTCTCTCACACACACACACACCCACACACTTGTGCATTAATTCTCAGTCTCACTCCCCCTTCCTTGCTGTCCCTCACCCTCCCCCACTCCCTCTCCCTGTTACTCTTGATATCTCTCCCTTTCTCTACCTCACTCTCCCTCTATCTCCATCACTCTCTCTCCCTATTACTTTAAATCTCCCTCCCTCTCACTCTTTATCCCTCCCTCCTTCTCTATCCATCCAACTTTATCTCCCCCACTCTTCCTCCCTCCCTTACTCTCTCTCTCCCCGCACCCTCGCTTTCTCTCCTTCTCCCTCACTCCATCTCTCGCATCCTCACTCTTTCTCCCCCCCACCCTCACTCTCTCTCCTCCCTCCCTCTCTCTCTCTTTCCCTCCCTCACTCTCTCTCCCTCCCTCCCTGTCTCTTTCTCCCCCCTTCCCTCCATTTCCCTCCCTTCCCCCTTCCCTCCCTTTCTCTCCCTCACTTACTCTTGCTCTCACTCTCCCTCCCTCTCCCTCCCTCACTCTCCATTTCTCTCTCTCTCCCATATTGCTATCACTTTATCTCCCTCTCTTTCTCTATCCCTCTCCCTCCCCTCTCCCTTGCTCTCCCTTTATCTCGCTCTATCCCACCCCCCTCTCTCTCCCTCACTTCTCACATTTTCTCTATCTCTCTCCCCTTTTTTCATTTTCTCCCCCACTCCCCCACTCTCTCTTTGTCTCTATATCTCTCCCTCCCCTCCTCATTACCTCTTCATCCCTTCCTCCTTCACACACACCCCACTTCTTCTCCCTCTCTCTCTCCTTACCTCCCTCTCTTCATCCCTATCTTTCCTTCCCCCTCTCCCTCTCCTCTCTCTCTCTCTTGCCCCCCTCTTCCCCCATTCTCTCTCCCCCCTTTCCTTCCCTACGTCCCTCTCTCTCCCTCCCTTCCTCCCTCTCTTCCACTCCCTTCATTTCTCCTTCCCTCCCTCACTCTCCCTCCATCTCTCCCTCTTTCTCCCCCTCATCCCTCTTTCTCCCCCTCATCCCTCTATCTCCCTATATCTCACTCTCTCCCTCTATTTCTCTTTCCCTTCACATCCTTCTCACTCTCTCTTGCTCTCTATCCCCCTCCATCTCTCTAAAGGAAAAAGATAATTTTCTTGCTTTAATGCCATATCTAGAAGAAATAAATGGAATATGATAATTAAATCATAGCAATAAATAAATAATGGCGTCTTCCTCTCACTCCCTCGATTCCTCTCTCTCCCATCCTCCCTACCCACCCTCTCTCTCCCCATCTCCCCATCTTCCTCCCTCCCTCTCCCTCTCGCCCTTCCTCTCTCTCTCTTTCTCTCCCCTCCTCCCTCCCTCGCTAAATGAAAAGGATAATTTTGTTGTTTTAATGTAAGATGTAGAAAAAATAAATGGAATATGCTAATTAAATCAAAGATATCTATAAACAATGGCATCACACCTAAAGAAAAAATTATCTATATAAATATATTTCCTCCAATCCCTCTCTCTCTCTCTCTCTCTCTCTCTCTCTCTCCCCGCTCCCCATTCCCTCCCTACCTCTATCTCCCTCTCGCATGCCTCCCTCCTCTCTCTCCCTCTCTCCCTCCCCACCTCCCACTTCCCCTCTCCCTCCTCCTCTCTCTCTTGCCCTCTCTCCCTCTCTCTTTCTATCCCTTTCTCCCCCCCTTCTCTCTTCCCTCTCTCCCTCCCTTAAAAGGAAAAATATAATTTCATTACTTTAATGAAAGATCCAAAAGGATTAAATGGAATATGTTAATTAAATGATAACAATCAATAAACAAAGACATCACACTTTTAACAACAATCATATATATAAACGTATCGCTTCCTCTCCGTCCCTTCCTCTATTGTCTCTGCCTCTCCATCTCTTTCCCTCTCCCTCCCTCTCTGCCTCTCCTTCCCTCTACAGGAAAAAGATAATTTCCTTGCTCTAATGTAAGTTGTAGAATAAATAACTAAAAAATGTTAATTAAATCATGGCAATCAATAAATAGTGACATACATGTCACAAAAATCATCTATATAATAATATTTAGTACAACTTAAATAATTACCAACATAGATCTATCTTAAGCAGAGATCTAGCATGAGTTGAGAGGGATCTAATTTCATGTGAAAACTTCTTTGAGAGTGCAAAATACAATGTCTAATTTTTCATTGTTTAAGTTGTATTTTTGAATGCTATATAGAGTACATAACTTAAAATGGAAAGTCCAAAAGATCTTTGTTGGATTTCGAGAAAAAGCATATACCTAAATAAGGACCAAACTGTAAAACACTAACACTACATCAAACATAAAACATAATCTATCCCCCTCTAGTTTTGAACCCATGAACTCTTTGGAGGAAACACATTATCTTAACCATTAGGCCCAATCAAGCTATATACATCAATATTAATTTGTATTAAAATATTTTGTTGACCACCACATTGAATATTTTTATTATATGCAACATTAAAGCATTTTCTTTTAACATTTTGTTCTACTTCTAGTTACTTTACATGAAATTATATTACATTATATGGAAAACTAACTAAACATGCATATCATATTCATTTTTGTTTGTTTATTTTTATTTTTTTACCATAGAGGACATTGCATTTCTAATTAGAAAATATTTTATTTTTGTTTTAAGAGAGATATATGTCAACTCCATGTTGTAAAATAAGCCTCTAAACTCAATTAAATCTTAATAATAATAATAGTATCACTATAATGTTTTACTTCACAATACTATAAATATAAATTAAAAAATAACTATATTCAATATTTTAATAAATAATAAATATTATTATTAAAAAATGTCTTATAAAATATTAAAATATAATTCATTAAAAATAAACCTAAAACCTAAAATTAATAACCAACTAAATTAGAAAAACAATCAAATTAATTGAAAAAAAAAAACACAACACTAATAAACCACAACGAAGAAAACTTAGCAGAAAATTGTCAGCTCATAAAAGGATTAAAACCAGTTTTAAAACTATTCAAGCACCATATGATACACAGGGTTACCGTAACCGGAAAGACTCAACACGATGCAAAGTATTTAGGAGAGTTGGGTTCACAAAGGAGAAATCATTAAAAACTTTTATTATCTATCTGTCTATGATTGCATTTAAACAGAATAATTGGCTTTTTGAAAAGCCGAAGCTAACTTCTTGTAACTGCTCTTTGGATTGATAGCATCTCTGTATTGTGAAAAAAAATTAATCTCTCAATTTTCTGCAATTCAGTGATCAAAAGACGGATTTTTTTTTTTTCAAAGAGAGCTTTCTGAGTAGAAGAAGGATTCATCTATTATGAAGAAATCAATGAAGTTATGCAGAAGAGATAATAAAGAACAATTTTCTTTCTGTGTTGTCTTATTTAGCCACACATCCATCTAAAATATTTCATTTAACTCGAATATCCATTTCTATTGTAGCAACATGACTCCTAAATTTGTATATAGTTGTTGAGAAAAGGTCCATCTAAAATATTTCATTTAAGTTAAATATTCATTTTTATTGTGGCAACATGACTCCTAAATTTGTAGATAGTTGTTGAGAATAAAGCTCTATGAGGAAATACATAGCAATGCTAGTTGAGGAACTAAAATCATGAACACTTTATAGATGATCACTATGTTTCTTTGGGATCATATTGATAGTCCCATCACTAAAATACAGCAAAATTGACAAAATAAGTGTGAAGGCTTCCTTAGAAATATGATTATTTATTTTCTAAACCAAATTTGATACAACAATTAATGAAACATTTCCTAACAAAATGCAATTAAATACTTGACTCACAAAAGGCCTTTTCGGTCCCATTTCCTAACATATTTAAAGTTGTTAAACCATCTATATTCTTTATTTTTTCAATGACTTTGAGTTCCTTTTGTATCCCTTATGTATCACTCAAAACTATGAATTTGAAAAACTAAAGACATAGCATAACCAATAAAGATGATTGGCAAGCACCTCTTTTTGTTGAACCCCAAATATTTCTCTATAACATTACTTCCAAATACATTTGTCATAAGTATGAAGTATTTAGGTGGAACACCATGGAAAGTCCTTAGTTACTCTTTAGAACTATTATTTATATATATATAATTTTTTGAAGAATTAGATTCAATGTTTGTCAACAAAAAAAATTATGCATGTTTAATGATATTAGACAATGAACAACTATGTGTCTCTTCATAATTAAGTTCATCTAACAATAAAAAATGATTTTATAATCTAATATTTAGCCTCATACGTCACAACCAGACCCTCAAGGAAAGGAAACATTGAATAGTGAAGAAAAGAAGGTAATGAATGAGATTCGAACTTCATTGAAGACTCACGAAATTAGTTTACAAGACAGGGAAGAATAGAACAGATACATAAAAATCCTAGGCCAAGGGAATAATAGAACATATGAAGAACACACATAGTAGAGTTATAAAGAAGCCTCAGGACACATACCATGTGACAATGAGCACTTGTATTCATTAATGGAAACAAACCCTTAAGAAGCTCGACCACTTTATTCCACCATATCTGTGGAGCTGTTTGTAGTAAGTGATGATTTAGATCTAGCCTCCTCCTCCATCATATACAAACACAAACACCAAAGAAAATAAACAAAAGACTAAAACACTTAAGAAAACAAAGACAAGGGACTCAAATGCACAAGGAGAATCACTTCCAACGTCATAAACAATTGATAGAGATGGAAGAGGGTAATGGGAAGACTTAAGTTATATATAGATGCACCTCTTTCTTTTTCAACTTACACTTTGTTCAATGGCTATAAGATAGGGTAGACAGACACCTTTCTTTCCAGCCCAACTTTGATTAAAAGAAAGAGATAAAATTTAGGCTTTTGGTTATCTCTATTCAACTTTCTTTCATGACTATATAAAGGAGTATGGTCCATATTTTTTTTTTCCTTTTCCGCACTCCTTCATTCATTTTTTTGATCATATGAGATATACTATATTTGTCTATCTCTCTCTTCAGAAGCGTTGCACAATAAAGAAAATAAAATTATTCTTATCTCACATCTCTTTCGAATTAAAAGTTTCACACGAAGAAAATTATGAACATTTCATTTGTAAGTGTGTAGAGTTTAAGTAGTATTTCTCCATACCATATCTCAAAGTGCATATCATTCCACCATATATACATGCAAATATAAATTAATTTATTTTAATGATTAAATATTAATCATTAATGTATGTTGATAATTTGGAAAAATGTATCGTTTATGGTGCTATATTAAAATTTATCTCATTTTTAGTTCATAGAGTGAGATTTACTATCTTAGGTACATGCTTATAGAGATATTGTGCATCAAGAAACTATTAACACAGTTTAAAACCTCGAATATATTGTGCAATTTAAAGATATTGTGTATCAAGCAACTATTAACAAGGTTTAAAACCTCTAGTATAATGTGTATAAACTATCTCTCTCTCTCCCTCTTCCTCTCTCTCTCTCTCTCCCCCTTCCCTTCCCTCTCCTCCCTACCTTCCTTTTCCACTCCCCTATCTATCTCTATCGCTCCCTCCCTCCCTCTTTTTTTCTCCCTTTTCTCCCACATTGCTCTCCCCCCTCTCCCTTGTTGTCTCCCACTTTTTCCCTCTTCCTCCCTCCCTCTCCCTCTCTCTTTCCCCCTTCCCCTCCCTCTCCACCCTCCTCCCTTCTCCACTCCCCCAATTCTCTCTATCTCTCCCTCCCTCCCTCTCTGTCTCTCCCTTTTCCCTCCTCTCTCTCCCTTATTGTCTCCCACTTTGTCCCTATCTCTCCCTCCCTCCCTCTATGTATCTCCCTTTTTTCCCACATCTGCCCTTGCCCCCTCTCCCTTGTTGTCTCCCACTTTTTCCCTCTCTCTCTCTCTCTCTCTCTCTCTCTCCCCCCTCTTCCTCTCCTCCCTCCTCCCTTCTCCACTCCCCCAATTCTCTCTATCTCTCCCTCATTCCCTCCCTGTCTCTCTCTTTTCCTTCCTCTCTCTCCCTTGTTGTCTCCCACTTTGTCCCTATCTCTCCCTCCCCACTTCTTTGTCTCTCCCTTTGTTCCCACCTCTTCCCCCGCCCCCTCTCCCTTGTTGTCACCCACTTTGTCCCTCTCTCTCTCTCTCTCACACACACCTTTCCCCTCCCTTCTCCACTCCCCCATCTCTCTTTATCTCTCCCTCCCTCCCTCTCTGTCTCTCCCTTTTCCCTCCCCTCTCTGCCCCCTTCTCCCTTCTTGTATCCCAATTTGTTCCTCTCTCTCTCTCTCACTTTTCCTCTCTCTCCCCCAACCTCTCTCTCTTTCCCTCCCTTGCTATCTCTCCTCCTCTTTTTCTACCTCCCTTTATCTATATCCATCTATATCTCTCCCTCCCTTCCTCTCCCCTATCCCTCTCTTTCTATCCCTCCCTCTCCCTCCCTCCCTATTCTACTCTCTCTCTCTCTCTCTCCCTCCATCCATATCCTACTCTCTCTACACCCTCTCCCTTCGTCTCCCTCTCTCTCTCTCTCTCTCTCT